>PVJI01016455.1:0-38255 GCA_004026765.1 Micronycteris hirsuta
AGAAACAAAATAGAACCAGAGACATTGAAGTTTAGAACATTCTGGCAGTAACCAGAGGGGAGGGGGAAGGGGAGAAGGGGAACAAGGGTATTCAGGAACTGCTATAAAGGACACATGGACAAAACCAAGGGGGAGGGGGGAAGCAAGGGAGGGAGGTGGGTTTGCCTGGGGTGGGGTGGGGGGAGGGTAAATGCGGACAGCTGTAATTGAACAACAATAAAATAATTTAAAAAAATAAAAAATAAATAAATAAAATTATTCTCCCATTAAAAAGCAAAATTATTTTAACTAAAGGTCTAATTGTTATAGGAACATCGCTGTATCACCGTAAGTTTTAGTTGCATAGAGTCTTAAAATCTACAGTGTTAAGATTTTCAGCAATTAATATCACAGCTAGTGGGAGTCATATTTTTATATATACTTTGACTCACAATTTACATTTACAGTTGATATTTTCTATGATAAATTAAAATTATTTTAGCCAACCGTTCTCACGTTTAATTTGCTATGATGCTATGAATCATTAGTGTTTTAAAGCAGTGTAGAATGAGAGTATCAGTATGAGGAGACAAAAGTAAGCTAAATTAAAATTCATATTTATAATTGCATACTTGTTTAATTTAATTTTTGTCATAAAATTATCTCCCAAGTTTACAAAGTGAAAGTTAAGTGTTTCTTAGAACATATTCATGGGTTTCTTGAGCTTTGAACCTAGCTTCCTAACTCATTAATTTACAATCACCTTGACATATTTCCATTCATGGTGATTTATCAGCTCCTATGAAGTTTAAAAAACCAGAAATATTTAATTTGAAGATGCATTTTGGGTGATACCATATGCATTTTTGGAAACATGATTCAGTTATAATATGACTACTTTCAGAACAGTTTTAGCTCTTTAAAGTTCTTTTCCTGCTCTCTCTTGTATCAGAGATAAACATTTACAGTGCCAGCATAGGAAACTTTCTTTTGCCATAATATACATAGCAGTCTCAGTCATTTATTCACTTACTCCACATTATCTCTTGGAAACAGTTGAGGTTGTAAATAGAACGTTGCTTATATGCAGGAATCTTGTAAATAAGGAAGTAAATCCGAAAAGGCTGTGATAGTAAGAGTAAAATAAATATTTGTTATGTTGAAGCGAATTTAAACATTTAAATATAGCAAGGGAATTAATGGCAATTTGTGAGACAACTTATGATTACTCTTACCACTGAAGAGCAATAATTATATTAATAATAGAAGGTCAATTATAGTCCTGGCCTTGTAGCTCAGCTGGTTAGAGCGTCCTCCTCCCCATGCACCAAGGCTGTGGGTTCGATCTCCGGTCAGGGCACATACGAGAAGCAACCAACGAATGCATAGATAAGTGGAACAAATTGCTCGCTCGCTCTCTCTCTCTCCTTCTCTCCTTCTCTCTCCTCCCTCCTGTCTCTAAAATAAATTTTTAAAGTTTTTTAAATAATCAATTATACAATTGATTATTGAGGGAAAAAGATTTCTGATGAAGAAGAGAAGGCAAATGAGATGTACTCCCAGTTTTTCTGCGGTCTTAAAGGATAGTCTTGGTTAAGGAGGTCACTGTTTTGGCCTGGCTGGTTTTGTCATTCTGAATTTTTCCATTCGAACTTCGAATAAACATAATTGTGTCTTTACTTTTTTTATCTTTCTTAGGCCTAATGCAGTATTCTGTTTTTGAACACAGCACCTTATTAAGACAAAAAAGAGGGTTTTCTATTTTTAATCCTAAAAACATCTATTCAGATATATGCTTATTAGTTATACATATATTTTAACATTTTTTTTAATTTTAACATTTTTACCTAAATTTTTTGAAAAGTGAGAGAAACTATCTTGCATGTGAAGTTAGGTACAGGAAACATTTTGTTTTACCTGAGGAGTAATTCAGATGCTGTGATTGTGTGCCTAGTGCAACGTTACGGCCGAGCCTTAATCAAGAGCATCTTGTGTACCTGCTGTGTGCCTGACTTTAAGCTACTGGCTGTGGGAAAGGCAGGGAAATAAAAAATACAGTCTTAGAAGACAAAATCCTTATGCCCCGTCTAAGAAGACATGTGTGTGTACATGTGAGGTGGGGAGATAAACAGGTATTAGGTATTAACTCAATCCATGACAAGCAGGTGCCTCAGGCTAGAGCAGTTTTTTTCCTCCCAGGAAAAGAACATTCTAAGGGCAAAGCCAAAACCCAGTGAGAAAGGTGACGGGGCTGACAGCTGGAGTTGGACCAGCCACGTGTGGCACTGTGTCAGAACTGGGCCTTTTCTAGGTAGAAGCACACCGGGACATGGAGTCTGAGTGGGAATCAATGAGAGGAGCAATAAATAGTGGCTCAGCACGCGCAGGGATAACCCTATGTCTTCCCTGAGTTTGGATTTTACTGTCCGTGGCCAGTCACCCCTGCCGTAACTCCGTGTAGAAGGGGAGCCGGCCATTAAAGAATCCAAAGCTGCAGATAACTTCCTGTGTGTACATGAGAGGTAGTAGTTAGGGAAAAAGTATCTACAAAGCAACGTAATTATTTCTTAACATATAATTTTACATATATCACATACATACATAGGTGTGTATAAAATTATTTTAAGCTCCAAAGTTTTGTTTTTAAAGTACTACTCAGAGATCTTATGAAGATAATTACAATGTTGCTGTCATTTCTTTTACTGCATTGTCCCTGTGCTGGTTTGCCCTAGGATTACATCTGAATCATTATCACCCAAGATAAACTTTGTCTTAGTTATAACCAGTGATTTGGTAGGCTTCTAAATTGGAAGATACATATCTGGCTACTCCCCCAAAAATCAGAGAGAGAATAGAGCTTTGTTTTCAAAGATACAGTTTTGAAGATTCTCAAGCTGTGGTGTAACATGAATCTAGAGTAATTAGGAGGCCTGGTGTGGAGATGTACAGAACCTGGCTTATGTGTGAATGTTGGTGGCCATTTGAAAACCTTCATTCATGCACTTGTTTAGCAGAATGTCTGATCCGTGCCAGGGGCTGCCTGGTTGCTGAAGACGTGTCATTGCAAGGACTGATGGTCCCTTGCCTTCCGGAGGCTTTACCTGACAGCCAGAACAGAACCTATATCTCAACATGTCATTGTGAAATGATTTTTCAAAGGTCTTTTTGAGAAGAAAAAAATAAATCTGTAAAGGAAAATGACATACATGCATTTGGATATCCACAAGATAAATGCCTTCAAATATATTCCTTACAGATATCAAGCAACATGTTAGTTTTAACTTTTTAATACACTGTCTTGTTTTACACATTCAAATATGAGAAGGATATTTATTTTCAAGGCCACTGGATTAATGTTAAAAATTACTTTAGTTATTCCAGTGCCATGAGACAGGATTACTTTTCCAAGCTTGTTTATACTCTTGTTCTGCTTCCATGTCCAAATCCCAGGACGTCATCTTCCCTGGGGGCGCTGTTGCATTTGGATGGCCGTATGCAAGTTTCTAATCTTTCTGGACTTTTTTCAGCTTCACACGATTTTTTGCAGTTTATGAGCAGCTGAAATAAAAGGAAAAATGGGGAAGAACTTACAACAATTATCATTAAAAATCACTGAAAGTATTTTATTAATACAAAATTTTAGAATTTAGTGTACTCACGGCATTGATCAAAAGTATATTTTATCCATTTGCTTATTCATTGTTCAACTCATTCATTTGATATTTATTGACAATTTACGACCCGAAGAATGCTTGGATTAGAGCCAAAAATGCAATGACGATAGTATGCCTGACAGTGAGGGAGAAGAGAAGCAAAAACAAACAAACAAACACACTGAACACACACACTAACATAATTAAAGATTGTAAGAAATACCAGTAAGGAAGTCAATAGGGTGCCATGGTAATGAATTAGTGGGCAGGCCTGGTTAGGGAAGCTTGTTCGGAGAACACTGTGTTTGAAATGAATCTTGAAAAATGAAAAGAAGTCGACCATGCTGAGGTGGGAAGTTTGAGGTTCCTGGTGCACAAAGGACTCCCTCGCACCTCCGTTCCCTCCGTCATGGTTTCCCTTGTGCCTGCCGTGACTGTCTCACTTCCACTCCACAGCCTGACCCACACTTTCTTCTGCTTTAGGGCTCATCCTAGGCATCAACTTACTGAGAATTATTCGTGTATCTTTAGTTTTCCTCTCCGGGATACCCTTTCTTCATGCTTCCCTAATAAACCATAAATACCTTTAGGAACACACTTCCTTTATTACACTAAAGTATATGTTCTTGTGTCTTCCTCCTGTCTCATTCCTTTTTTAAAAAACTAGAATCTAGCACTTTGTTTTATAAATTGTGGTTAAAAAAAATAAGAGGTTATTATTCACAAATACTGCAGATGGAATTTTTAAGCCATGGCATAGTAAGGATACAATAACCCTATTGGGAATTCTACCAGGCCTATGAAGAGCAAAGTACACATTTTTAACCTACATTCTCTCTCTATCTTTCTCTCTCTCTCTCTGTCTCTGTCTCTCGTTTTATTTGCAAGGAGGAGATTTTTCTTTTCTCCCATAAGTTCATCGTTTCTCCTTACCACAGCCTATATACATTGGAAGAAGGTAAAGAGAGAAGGGCAGGACAATGAATTTTTCATTTTTTAAACATTGTTCTCTCTATATACACTTGTTTTTGAGATGGAAAAAGATACTTTAAAATCAATTATGGTCTTAAATATTTAAAAGTCATTATCTAGGGGGTATTATTGAAATCATGTCTGCATTCTAGAATATAAATGAGTGAATTATTAACATAGAGATGATTGATTCAGCTGTAGCATTTGGTCAGATTAGCTGGTGGCCAAAATGAGCTGTTAAATCACCCTGTAATCTGGAGGCAAGGTTGAAGGTTTGAGTTCAAGTTTTGCTATGTGGATTTATAAACTGACTGTGGTAGACAGAATCGAGGTATCCCAAAGATGCCCTCCCATTGGATATCTTAATCCCCAAAATCTGTGAATTCTGTATATTAGGTTGGCACAGGGGAAATAATGTCGCAGATAGAATTAAGGTTGCTGATTAACTAACCTTAAAATCAGGAAACTCTCCTAGATTATCTGGGCGAGCCTGACATGATCACAAGGGTTCTTAAAAGCAGAAGAGGAGAGGCAGAGACCAAGACGAGGAGATGGAGGCGGTGTCAGAGAGATGTTACGTCATGGGCTTCACAGTTGGAGAACGGGGACCACAAACCAAGGTATGTGAGCAGCTTTAGAAGTTGCAAAGGGCAGAAATGGATTCTCCTCTAGAACCTTCAGAAAAATAATGCCGTCTTGCTGACACCATGATTTTTAACCTGGTGAGAACGCGCTTGGACTTGTGACCTGCAGAACTCTAAATTTGCATTGTTCTAAGCCACTAAATTAGTGGTGAGTTGTTACAGCAGCAATGAAGACGGTCTTGACTCCCCAAAACTAAAGTTTAAAAGCAACTCAAGAGAAAAATAACAAAGCTCTTTCATCAAGTGCATTGCTAATTTTGTAATTGTACAGGAAGAGGATTTTAAATTAAAATTGCAATCGAGAAGTATACCTTCTCAAACTGACTCGGTTGTGAGTATTGAGAGCTGGTCAAACTGACCCCTCCAGGCGTGGCCTTCTAATTCTCCCCTCGTGCTTCTCTCAGGAGAGTTCTGTGTCCAGAACATGGGGCTGTCTCAGGGCCAGTTTCCAAAGTGCCTTGTGGTCGTGAAAGCCCTTTGTTTCCCTTTCAGCACCAAATATCAATATTGACACTTGAAAAGGTAGGGAATTCTATAAATCACCTATACTTGACCAAAAATGTCAGACTTTAAAAAATATAAATACAGGGAGAATGGTGGGGAAGGATGGAGATAACTGTACTTAAATAACAATAAAAAACATATATAACTGCATTATTAAAAAAGTAGTTTTCTGTGAGCAAGAAAAACAGTTGAAATAACCGCATGGCACTCATATTAAACATTATTCTTTAGAACAGGGATAAGAATCTTGAAGGCTGAAGAAAGAAGTATGTATGTAACTTACCTAACCGATGCTCCAAAGAGTTCTGAACTATTTCTTTTCCACCAACTGAGAATGAAAATAGCAGAGGGAAGAAGAGATGTGTGGATAGTAATCCAGAAAAGTTTAATATTAAAAAGGAGCTGTTTAGCCTTGACCGCTGTAGTTCAGTTGGTTGGAACGCCATCCTATAAATTGGAAGGCCATGGGTTCCATTCCCACTCAGGACACATGGCGAGGTTGCAGGTTTGGTCTCCAGTAAGTTGGGGTGCGTACGAGAGGCAACTAATTGATGTTTCTCTCCCTCTCTCCATCCCTTCCCCTCTCTAAGCATGTCCTCGATCTCTGTGGGTCTATTTCCTATTTTATATAAAAATTACCTTTCTGAAGGACAGTTTCTGTTCTGACATTACCCTCACTGTATCTTGCTCAGTAGTACAGAAGTTGTTTGTTCTGTACTACTTGGTCATGATATGCTTTAAATATTCTCTTTGGTATCTTTCCTGACTCTTATGGTCATTCCATGAGAGATGAGAAAGGATTCTTAAAACTACATTAACTAAATACAAATCTCTGTTGCTTACTGCTTGGGCATGCTCTACAGGATAAGACCTCAACAAACCCATTGTGGAGAGAGGCAGTGACCATTCAGTTCACCCATGGCTTGTTGTGTGCTGTTGGGAGGAATCAGAAGCAGCAGGGAACTCTGGTCCTCATGCCCCCTTGTACTGAGCGTGGGTAGGACGCCCCTTGTACTGAGCATGGGTAGGACGTCCCTTGGAGGCCCAAAGGTAACCAATACTGGGCTGACAAGTGAATAGTAACGCAACAGTGTTCTGTGGCCAGTTCTTGATTTAATAAATATGCTCATGTCAGTCTTGGGAAAGTTACATTTTGGCTTTAAAAAGTCTAATCTGAATAGATTAAGAACAAAAGAGAACCTTAAACACAAACCCCTACCAGGGTCTGCATGCAGGCAATTTTGTCTTGATGATCTTTCCTGCCCTTTCAAAGTTATGGAGATTTTGCAAATCACGCTTTATTTACTATTTATCTGTAACTCCCTACTAATGGAAGGATAGAGATGGCTTCTATTTGGGGAGACTGAAAAAGACCTTGAACAGAGTAAGTTCTCTCACACAGGCACATCTCCCACCACATTCCAAGCCAGAAACACACTGATTTTCCCATTTTTCATATCACAATAATGTCTGATTTTCATGATATTTCTATTTAGCAATTTTTGGACTCATTTAAAAACATCTGCAGGAAACTAGAAATAGTGCCTCAAATTTACCAAGGAACAGGTCAACTCCAGTGTTTAAACAATGGGAAGAGGATCAAAACTCATATGTCCAAAATTCATTAAGGGAGGGATTAAAACTTGCTGTTACTAATTGGAAATGTTCTATACATCGGAGGCTTCAGAAACTGAGGCGTGAGTTAAGGGAGGATTGGCTTCTCCCATTAGAATGTAGCCTCCTCGAAGGGGAAGATTTTGCTCACGTGGCCCTTTGCTGCATCCCAGCACTTAGCATACTCTCTAGCCTAGAGGAGATGCCTAATAAGTACGAGTTGAACAGTTTAGGACATTTTTTTTTAGAAGTCTGAAACAGTTAAAAACTAATACAGACTATAACACAAATAATGTTACTTAAACTTAAGGCAGACATTACTGACTCTTGAGTACTTGATACCTGGATATATTAAAATCTTGTGGCTGAGATACAGATTTATGTGGTTATGATTTAATATGCACATTAGTACACCTGGGTTGAACTCCTGCTACACACATAAAAAAGTGTGCCTTTCAATTGTATCAGCTTGCTCTCCCTGTGCTCAGCATTTGTCAAACCTATGTACGTGAGGTAGGAGTGAAAATGTGGATAAGTAGCTTTGTGTGTGTGTTTGTCTAGATATTGACCCTCTTACAGACCCACAAGGGTAAGATCTTAATGCTTTTAGGGGTAAGATCCGCTACCACACTTTCCTCTACACACTGTTGGTCAGTAGGGGGAGCTGTTGCCTACCACTGCAGCATGACTAGGTGCAAAATCAGATTCTGTGAGGACCTGTATCTCAGTGGTACCTTGTACTGAAATAAAAACTATAGATTTTGATTGCTAAATATGTCGATAGGTCAATCAGACAAATTAAGACCCAGGAGGGAGTAGCATAAGACAGGTCATTGTATGTATAGTTTTTTAACAAAAAGTCAGTTATAATGATAGATAATAAATTGGGTCAATGGTAAGGTATTAGTACTTGTGTACTATAGATGTTTATTCTTCTCTACCTTCTCTTCTTTACTCATAAACTCCATTTGCTTAGTTATTTGTGTTTATGTTCCATTTGGTACATGCCCTTTGCCTTCTAAAAAAAATTCAGAGACAAATAGACAAACTAACAAGCAAAATAGAGACCAACTCATAGATAACAGGATAACAGCTGAGGCTGAGGAGGTTAGGGGTGAAGGGATTGAGCAAAAAGGCCTCATAGACACGGACAACAGTGTGATAATTGCAGGGGGAGAGGATATAAGGGGACTGAATGGTAATGGAAAAAACAATAAAATTTATAAAAATAAGTTAATTTAAAAATGTAGAGAAAAAAGCCCATATGACATACAAACCCACTTTTAAAAATGTTTTCAGGGCTCTTCTCAAAAGTTTTAATAATTTATTATGTAGAGGTTCCTTATTGAACACTTATCAGCCATTATCTCATTTAATTCTTAAAAATCATCTTCATAATAGGTCTTACTAATCAAATTTTAAAGGTGAGGGAATCACTGCTTAGAAAATGTAGGATACTTCTGAAGGCTTACACTACCAAGTGGTTAATTTGACATTTGAACCTTTGTCTTTTGACTGTAATTACCATGTAATTATCTCTTCTCCTAAATTACTGTTCTGAACAGCTGTTTACCTAGTCTCTGGTACCTGCCAAGTATATGAGATCACAGCTCTCTTCAGAGATAAATTCCTCTTCCTCTCTCAAGGTCTGTACTTAAGATAAAATCTTAAAATCTTGCTGAATTCCACCACATGCTAAAAGTGCTGATGTCACTCAAAGGATGATCTCACTTTTAAGTGAAACCTAGTCAACCAAACAAACAAGCAAGCAAACTATAACCAGAGACATTGAAATTAAGAACAAACTGACAGTAACCAGAGGGGAGGTGGGAGGGGATAATGGGGGGAAGGGGGGAGGATTTTCAGGAACAGCTATAAAGGGCACATGGACAAAACCAAGGGAGGTGGGATCAGGAGAGGGAGGTGGGAATGACTAGAAGGGAGAATGGTGGGGGGAAAATGCAGACAACCATACTTGAACAACAATAAAATAAAATAAAAGTTAAAACATGAAAAAGACAGTATAAGGAGAACCTGTGTTCTGTTCTGATCTGATCTGGCCTGTCCTACTGCAGAATGTTCTGGGAATCTCAGGTCAGTCAGTGGTTTGTCACCTGTCTAGAATATTGGGAAACTGACAGAAGCTAAGAGTTGATTCATTAAGAAGGTGACTAGGGAACAATAAACAAAATCTACCCATGTGTCAGGGAGCACCCTAAAAAAAAAGAATTACCTTCTGGAGGGTGGGCACATTTCAGTACAGTCTTCCCCCTTCACCTCAGGAGAGTGTTCTAGGAACCCATCTGTATCAGTGCACCAGCTGGCGTTGTTGTGAGAGGCTGCGTTCAACTTCAGTGAATTTTTTTGAAGACTCTTTCAATGTGTTTGCGTATTTCATGATGGGCGATTTACAAGCACAGCTGCCGACACCTTGCTGAGTGTTCAGCAGTTTTTGACCAAAAAGGCAGGACCTCCATGCCCCACTCCCTATTCACCCAATCTCACCCCAAGTGACTTTGTTTTGTTTCCTCAGATGAAAAATATCCTCAAAGGGAAATGTTTTCCAATGTGGAAGAAGTCAAAAACTGATTTGAGCAGTGGAAAAAAAAAATCTTGATCGATGTATTGCATCAAATGGAGAGTATGCTGAAGGTGACTGAAGTTTAAACATGTAAGAATAAATATACAATTTTTTATGAATAAATTCTGGGGGATTTAGAGGTACCTCCTTGTATCTCCACTGTGGTTTTGTTAATGATATTGATTCTGCATTTACTACGATGTCTAACATAATTCAAGTGCCTTATGATTGCATTTTGGGGTATAAGGAAAGATGTATTATAGCTAAACCTTTTATTAATCAAGATTACCAGCAGTATATGCTATTTCAAAGCTAAGTTGTGTCTTACTTATCAACACTATTATCAAAATGGGAAGTTATTAAATAATTACACTTAATCCTCGGAAATTGCACACAAAATACATTTTAATATGAAGCATGCAACAGAAGCATAAGCCACTTAAATGAAATCATTGTTCATAAGGTTTTTGTGTCTATTTATATAACAAACTGATGTTAAAGATACTGCTATCTGTATCGGCAACTCTTGCGCTTTGATTTTGTTTATTATGGGTGGATTCCCATCCTAATTTTAACACGTAATCTCTAAATTAGTGCCATTTTAATTTCATTCAACAATTCTTGCTTAACCAGATCCATATCACGTCCCAAAAGCTGAATGACTGATTCTTTAGGATAGTTAAATCGTGTTATATTAATTTTATTATTTATTTGAAACTGCCAAACACCTGATCTCTAACCACCACCACTCCGCATTCCTGCGAGATAGACTTGCCTGCCTCTCCTTTGACTGGGGTGTCGTACAGAGTGTTCCAAGGAATGGGAGGCTGGGAATTGGAAGAATGAGGATCTAATCTAACAAACTGTGTCAATATTGATTTGACACATCAGGTGAGATTTGAATTTAGATTAGATAATTCTTAAAATCTGACGGAGGCCGTGAAGCTTGCTGTAAAGAGCGTAGAGCTAGGAGGTGGCTGACTTGAATCTAAATCCTAGCTCCTGTGCTTACTCGCTGTGTGACCTTGGGTTGGTTGCTCTATGCTTCTGTTTTCTCCCCTGCCAGATGGGAATAAAAACGACACCTACTTCATAAAGTTCACAAGTTTAAATGAGTTTGTATGAGTAAAGCACCTAGAACTTGGCCTGGCACAAAATAAAAGCTGCATTTGTACCTGCTGTGGTTATCTAATATGGCCCAAATATTTACAACGTTGTAAGATTCTGAGCAGCTCAGCAATTATTCCTTGCACCTCTATGACATCCCAGTGCTACACTAGATTTTAGAGCGAAACCAAAACAAACAAGGACTTCTGCTTTGACTTTTTATTCATACTAGTATGTTATAAGGGTAGCTGCTATAATATTCCAATTTATTTTTTAAAAAATATTTGCTAGTTCAAGTTTTTTTGCTTTTTATTCTAAGTTACTGATGTGTCTAGTTGCAGAAATTGATTACAACCCTAAACTCAATACTCACTTCATACATTTTTGTCAAGTACAGTGCCTAAAATATACCAAATGCTTAGTTAATGCCATATTCCTATATTATACAAAATTGATTATGTCTCATGATCTACATTAAATATTTACATCATACAAGATGCATCCCAACATAAAAACTTAAAATGTGAAAGATAAAAGGCACTTTAGCACTGAGAAAATATAGTATTACTATTTTTATTATTAAAGATTATATTATCAGCCCTGGCTGGTGTAGCTCAGTGGATTGAGTGCCAGCCTGCAAAGCAAAGGGTAGCTGCTTCGATTCCCAGTCAGGGCATATGCCTGGGTTCCAGGCCGGGTCCCCAGTAGGGGTCACACAAGAGGCAACCACACCTTGATGTTTCTCTCCCTCTCTTTCTCCCTCCCTTCCTCTCTTTCTAAAATTAAATAAATAAATTCTTTTTAAAAAAGATTATATTATCAACTGGGCATACATATAATTTTTCATGATGTAATACAAAGCGAAGGATTTGTTGTCTACAGAGTGCTTTAATATAATAATTAACAAAATATAAATCAATATTTTTGGCCAAGTCTCATAATATATAATGAATGAAAACACATAGTTTATATTAAACTTAAACTAAGTTAGAAAAAGATATTTGCTTTAATGTATATTTACATTAAGTATACTTTAATAAGATTTTGGATTTTTGGTTATTCTATTCAAAGTAACTCTTTTTACAAAGGACCCCAAATGTCTATAATCTGCAACAATGGCCCACAAGATTGGTATATTGAACACATGTACTGGATATTTAATTAGCTTAGTTGACTTCCTTAGCATATTCTCATTAACATTTGTTCCCTGATTTTATTTACAAGCCAGATGTTACATGTAACCATTCTAGAAAATTATAGAAGGTGATATACTGGTGTTCTTAAATTGCAAATGCCTCTGGATATCATGGTTCTATCATCCCACAACCTACTCCATGAACATGTACAGGGACAGAATAAGATAACTTGACTCATGAGACTATTGTTACTTTTATTCTCATAAGAAAGACTCCCCACATCAATCACCAAAACACACATTTATCAATGTCCTTGTTACCGACACCAGTCACTTGGCAGTACTGCCTAGCAAGTGAGGCAGGAGTGACTCTGCTGACTTGGGCCACAGCTCTCCTGGAAAGAGTGTATTACTTTACAAATGGATCTAGAACTTTCTTCTTCCAATGTGATTAAATTGTTAATATCTCACTGCAGGTAGCTCAGTTATGAAGATCTTCTTGAGATGGAAAAGTAATAAATCATTAAAGAATAAGAGTAAGAGGTCATGGTGGAAAATAGTCAAGCCTAAGTCATTACTCACTGATTTTCAGAGGCCTAATCTTTTCTAACAATTATGAAATTAAAAAAAAATTGAGATAGTGACATTATTTTAGAGTATATTCAAAATCTTTGAAGGAATGAGAATTGCCTTTAATTTTAGAGGAGGGATTTACCAGATTGGAAAGAAAGATGTCATTTTTACCCAAATGTGATTGACCTAGTACTTTAAGAATATTTAGGGTATCTTGAGTCTGGACCAAATCCCCCAAAGGAATACTTCAGTGTATCTTTTTTATTGGTCCTGATTTTACATATTTGTCAAATATTTGTAAGGGGAAACTCTTGCTGATAGTATTTGCATGAGTTTTTAAGTTAATTTTATAATATGGCATAGACAGATGTCAGCTAATTCAATACATGAATGTTAAAGAATTGCTTATATTCCTGTATTATCTGTACACATTTATGTGCATTTTTTTCACACAAATCAACAAAAGTAAAACAAAACAAAATACATTTGCTAGACAGTTTCCTTCTGTGGAAAATTCATCTACCTTGGTGATGTGAGATATAGCTAAAGTAATAAAATATAAAACTGCTTTCTTAGGAGGAAATTTGGCTCAACTGATCTCTAGTTAACTTTTTTTTTATGATTTTTTTTAAGAATTTATTTTTTTATTTTTATTTTTTAATTTTTAATTTTTAATTTTTATTTTTTAAAGATTTATTTATTTATTTATTTATTTATTTATTTATTTTTAGACAGAAGGGAGGGTAGACAGCAAGAGAGGGAGAGAAACAGCAATGTATGGTTGCCTCTCACATGGCCCCCACTGGGGACCTGGCCAGCAACCCAGGCATATGCCCTGACTAGGAATCGAACCAGTGACCCTTTGGTTCACAGGCCCATACTCAATCCACTGAGCTACACCAGCTAGGGCATTTTTTTAAGGTTTTATTTATTTATTTTTAGACAGGAGGGAGGAGGGAGAGAAATATCAACGTGAGGTTGCCTCTCACGTGGCCCCCACTGGGGACCTGGCCTGCAACCCAGGCATGTGCCCTGACTGGGAATCAAACCGGTGACCCTTTGGTTCACGGTCTGTGCTCAATCCACTGGGCCACACCAGCCAGGGCTCTAGTTAACTTTATTAGTTACCCTCAAATTATTTTCACTGGCCACTGTTGATATATTAGAATAAACATAATAAAAATTCTTATATATTATATTTCTTGGGTTTCTGAGAAACAAATACATAAGAAATACATAATTATAAATTTTTAGAAATTCACAAGTCACATTAGCAGTGTTTCATTCTAGCATCTTTTTTATTCAGAATTTCTATTAATTATTGCTTAAATAAATATCTGCATTTGATAAATAGTACACTAATCCATGAATGATCAGTGAATTCTACTTATACACATTATTATGGTCATGATTACATAGACCACAAAGAATCCTTCTAAGAATTCAAAATTCTTTCTACCTACTCTGTTTGACTTACATATATATGAATTGGAATTAGAATACATTACTGTAGAATTCACGTAGCCTAAGATTTATGTCTTATATATGAAAAAAACAGAAGCCCAGAGAAGCTACATGATTTGCTCAAGATTCCAAAGCCAGTTAATGAAAAGTCAGGAAATGGAGTTTGTTTTTCTCACACTGACTTTCAAAAAATATTATTTTCACTAAATTAGTGTTTTTAAAACATTTTCAATACCATCATCCTACTGTGAGTATTTTTACTTATTGGTACACTCTTCACAAACTTTCATGACTTCAAATTTTTTTCTATTATAAATAATGCTTCAATAAGCAGAAACTTACAGGTAATTTTCATTCTTTTTTCACTACTTTCTTTGGATACAGTCTAAAGGTTGACAAGGAAAAATAATAGTAGTTAAATAAATAGGCTTTGAAGTATTATATCCGAGTTCCACTCCTAAGTTACAACAATCAATCAGTTTGAGCTTAGGCAAGTGATTGCTCCTGTCAGGGTACATTTTCTTCATTTGTAAATTGGTAAGAGCAACACCTACTGCTTAGGGCTGATAAGGGAATTAAATGGGTTAGAGTAAAATGAAAGTGTATGTAAGGAAACTGTTGGTGACGATAAACGCGTTTATGGTCTAGATCGCGGCAATGCTTTCACAAGTGTATACTTACCCTCAACTCAGCAAGTTGTACTCATCACGCACATACAGCTTTTTGTATGTCGATTGTCCCTCGATAAAGTGATTTTAAAAAATAATGAAAATGTATTTTGCCCTGGCTGGTGTAGCTCAGTGGATTGAGCGCGGGCTGGGAACCAGAGGGTCCCGGTTCGATTCCCAGTCAGGGCACATGCCTGGGTTGCGGGCTGAGTCCCCAGTGAGGACCATGTGAGAGGCAACCATACATTGCTGTTTCTCTCCCTCTCTGTCTCCCTCCCTTCCCCTTCCCCTCTCTCTAAAAATAAATAAATAAAATATTTAAAAAAAAAAATGTATTTGTTACCCAATGTTTATTAAGCTGTTCAGTAAAAAGTAAATATTATTATTGTCTTCATTATTATATTTAATTGGCTTACTGTATTAGTAGAATATCTTTGTGTATGATTTATTCATATTCTTATCATGTTTAGACTATTTAAATTCTTGCCACCTTTTGATTTTATCAATACAGCACCAAAAACTTTTTTGAATACCCTCTGTAGTAATAAGGAAATTGAAACGTTCTTTATTGTGCTGGAATTAGTAGGAAGAATAGGCTAATTGTATGTTAGGTATCTTGGTTTGGGTGTATTTTATCAAACTTGTTCTACAAGTTAATACAAATATTTGCGTGTTGTGTAAGAAGATACTTTTTTCACAGTTGGATTCTTTTCTTCCTTCCGATGAGCCACCTGAAAACACTCAGCTTTCTGTTGATGCCAAGTCTACCCATCCAGGGCACTCCCAGATCTTCAACTTCAAAAGACAGATAAACTCAGTTGAAAACACTCATGGGAATGTATCTGGAAGTGATCAAGGTCTGACCTCAAACCAACCCTAAATGGCAGAGGGAGCAATACGTCTCACACAGTAAGGAAGATAAAATGCTTCTCGAATGAATTCTTCCTCAGGATTTTAACGTCTCACATGAAAGATGCTCGTATCCATGGAGCAGGGCAGACCAGAGCAACTCTGCCACAACCACAGTAGGACACAGTGCTGCTGCGCAGAACGGTGCATGTTGGAAGCAATCACCTCGTGCATTATTTCAAGTGTGCCTGAGGCTTGTTTAGTCAGTAGGTGGCACAGGTTATGCTGACTTTACTCTGTTTTGTTGGAAACCTCTCAGATCTTCAGATCTTCATCATCTAGGTGGAAATATAAAGGTTTGCGTCATGACCCAAACTAAACTCAATCTGCACCAACAGAACTTCCATTTTTTTAAATTTTGTTAGAGAGTTTAGGATTATAAAATATGCTAGCTACTTCATATTGCCAATAACATCTGTCATGATGCAGCTTCCCCTCTGTAACTATCCAAGAGGCAGTTCATTCTGAGAATAAAGAACCTGATTTTTTCAGTGGTACAATATTATGCCAAATTGCTTATGTCAATGCTGCTTTTGAAAAGATTTTTATTTGGGGAAGAGAATGGATTGAAGGGATAAGCCATGCCTTGTTTCCTGACTCTGTTTTCAACCTGGTATTAACCATGCTGTTCGGCAACATCTCAATAGTGAGAATACTCACAGGAAAATCACAAAAGGCCAAGAATATTGCTGTCTGTGGGTCACCCCTAGACATCCATCCCCGTCTAGGTAATATTGGGTTTACACGAAAGCCTTTCCTCCATCTTCCCCAAGGCTCCTCCTGTTCAGGACCTCTCCACTTTCTATGCCGTCCTCTCCCGTTGTCACGAGCTCTAAGAACCCAAGTAGTTTTTCTCTCATCTCCTGGGCCCACCGCTGGAAACACAAGAGGAAGGTAAAGAAAGTGACAAAGATGATGGGCGTGCCCTCACTGAGCTGCTGGACAGATGCCAACGGAGGCTTACATTCAGATTTCTTGTTGGGCAAGAAAAGTGCCTCTCTTGTTAAGCTCCAGTTAGACATATTTTCTGTGACTCCCAAGTGGAAGCATTTCTCCCTTAAATATATGTCCTGATCCCAGCCTGTTATTTTGAGAATTTTCATGAAGTGATTGACCACGGTGATCTCTCATTTTTTTCCCTGTTGGTTTAGTGTAGCAAGATGACATCTGGCTAACTGTATTTTTCTGGAAAACTGAAATATGTTTTAAAAGTCAGAATAATTGTGTGAAGCTGGTTAGTGTTTGGCCCACTTCAGCATTTTATTACTTTTAGGACCATCATGTTGAGAGAGAAAAAGAGAGAGAGAGGGAGGGATTCTTTAATGTTTACTGAATCTTGTCTGAAAGAAAGCTTCCATTCACAACAAGTGACCCAAGACCAGAAATGCTCTGCACCTGCCCTTTGACTGCCCTAAAGACTCGTTCCTCACACTAGCCAACTTAGTCCCCATCTTCTCCCTCAGCTTCTGGAATGTTCTTAAATGTCTTCCTTTAACCCAGCCCAACCTCTTACCTCTCCTGTTCCTGCCCTTTCGAACTTTTCCAGAAATAACTCCTGCCCTTGAGCAGTGAAAATTAATCTGATGTGTTGCAGCTCACTGGTTTTACAGTGAGCGGAAACATTATTATTCCAGACTGTACAACCTCATTATTCCAGGCTGTGCAACCTCATTATTCCAGGCTGTACAACCAAGCCCCGTATTATGGGGACAAAAAATTTCTCCTGGTACATAAGAGATGTAAGAGGTTCTGAACATTCATTTGCCTTTTTTTTTTTTTCTTTCCTTCTCTTTGGTATCATAGCAAAGGGTGACATGTTTAAAAGACTCATGTATTTAAAAGGAATTATTAAAGAAATATAAACAAGGGGAGAAATGTTTTTATTGTCAATCACTTCATAAGAGAGGCCTTTAAGACTCCTTTATGCTGCTTTGGGTGTTGAAAATTCCTAGGTTTGTAGCAGTCCTATAAATTTAAAGTAGCACTTATACATTTTGTTTCCTGTTAGTGGCTTTAAAGGAGAGTACTTGACAGTTTAGCAATTCTTTCTGGTAATCTATCCTGAACTCTAGTTAATTGCCCATTGCCTCTGATTCATTGCATGAGAGGGGAAAAGTGACTTTCTTAGTCATAAACCTGACTTCATATGTCTTGACTGAAACCAAAGGATTTAAAACTCAAAGCAAAATTAAAATACACTTCTGTGGTTTCTCTGACTGTGTATTTTCCAATCATAAGGCTTGGCCCTTGCAAAGGCGAGGATGTCTGTCTCTCATTAAGTAATTTCAGACTATGTATAATTTATATTTATACTAAAATCTGCAGAGTTGTAAAAACTAGTTATATGGCCTTGCTTCTGCTGAGAAAATCTAACATGAGTTGTTTCCAGTCTTAGAGAGAGTCAGACCCATTATGCTTCTAATATTTGAAAACACATCAGAAGCCAACATATTAAAAGACATTAAGTGTCTTTTGTATAGGAGTACAATCATGAGTCAACAGTTCTGTAATCCACTTCATATTCAATTAAAACATATACCTGGAATTATTTTGAAATGTCAGAATAGATGATTGGGAAAACCTTATATAAATTACTGAGTTCATGAAAGTTTATTGTTTTTGACTGTGAGGAAATAGCCACTCAGGTATATCATGAAAACATCTGCTGGCCGTCAATTAAAAACATTAGCTGGATTTTCATAGACCCTGAAGGAAAAGCGAGAAAAAATGATTAGGGGTACAATAAAATCTGTTCTTAGGAGAATTAGCTATTATATTTAAAATGTATCACTGTTTCTAAACTGCATAGACACATGTTTAACCACATAGCCTATGCTTGTTCCAGGAATCCTGTTACCTTCCGTTATAATACCCATCTTTCAACCATAGTATATGGAATTCTAGGAAGCGGAGCTCCTTAGAACCCCCTCCATTGGAGGGCTGAGTTGACACACTCATCTTCACCGGAGTATCAGTAAAAATAGGGCTGAGTTTATTTTGTGGAAGCAAACTCCAAATGTCAAGACTTCGCAAATACAATTTTATTCCTCTCTTGCCCAGGAAAAGCCTTGTGTGGGTCAGCAGCTCTCTAGGGTAGCAGCTCCCTTCCAAACTGTGACTTAGGGACCAAGGTTGGGTTTTGTGTGTGTGTGTGCTTTATTTCATCTTATAGGTCTCTGATTTGAAATTTTAGTCACGTACCGGGGGAGAGAAAGCTTGCGGAACTCATGCTGGGACTTAAAAGCCACTGCTGGCAGAAGCAGTCTTATCGCCCCAAGCTCACGACATGGGGACGGGGAGATGCAGGAAGCACAAGGACTGTTCGGTGAGCTCCGTGGTCTGTGCCCTAGCGCACATGCCCCTTTGAGCCTCAGTAGTGAAAAGCCCAGACACGATCCCAGTTCTTTTCTTCCCAGATCACAGTCGTGATGGCAGACCAAGGATTTCAAGGTAGATGTGGCGTGAATGCCTGTGGCACTGTTGCCAGAGAAGTACAGGCTCCTGTGGTGTCACAAGAAAAGAATTTCGGGAGCACACGTGTAGGAGAAGTTTAAACATAGTGGCGAGATATATTGGGGTGAAAAGAATTGCTATATTCTCAGGGATGTAGAGAGAGGGAAGGCTTTAGTAACAACTGCCCCGAGGTCTTTGCTAATCCTCCATGTATTTTTTCTTGTTTTCCGGAACATGTAGGCTGCCTGGCAAACTATCCAACCACTTTTCTGATTTTTCTCAGGGTTGTGCTGGGCCCTCCTCCTAACCAATCTGTTTCCTGTATCTTCTGGGGTTTTATGCCCTTATGCTATTCAATCCTTTCCCCAGATTTTCCTTTAATGGTCGCCATTTGCACTGTGCATAGTTCTGCTTCATCATCTGGCTCCTACCAAGCATGAACTTGGTCAAAGGACCTCCCCCTGCACTGTCTTGGCTTCTTCTGCACATAAGCCCAGAAAAGGAATTTCCCCCTTATTATCCTATCACCACCCTCCCCCCCCACACACACACCTCTGTGCCTGTAATTCAGCAAAGGGGTTGGTTGTTCCCCAGGGAGGTTGGAGAGCTGGTCTTTCCCACCTGCCCAAGGTTAATGTCCTTTTGGCCCAGAGGTTGTGGCTGTCCCTGAGGTGTCGGTGAAACTGTAGCTTCCTAGTGAATCTGGCTTAATTAGATGTCTGGCTCTCTTCTCTTATTAACATCTAACTAGCTCCCTACTGTAACAGCACCACTGTGAAGGGCGCTGCTCTCGAGAGAGAGAGCTACCAAGTTATAGCCAACATAAACTTTTACATATTAAGCTAGTGAGACTTCAAGGATCTCTTTATTGCTACACTATATCCTCTTCTATCCTGACTAAGTGGATTGAGAATGTTTTCTGCCTTGTTTTGCTCATCCAAATCACCAATTATGCACAAATTTTACCATTTCTATCATCAAATCACCCCTCAGTTTTGTTAGAAACTGTTGCTACAACCTTGCTTTGCAGCTTTCTTGGCACTTCTCAGCTCAGTGCTCTCTGATGTTTTGCCTTATATATGGGAACATGTTCTTCTGTTTGCTAGAGCAAAGCTGGAAAACATGTTAAACTACTTAACCCATAGAAAGCTCTAACTGAATAGTAGTATAATTAAATTCCATCAAAATTGTTCATGCTAGATGAATATGACAACCTGGGAAAGTTTACACCTGATTAATTTAGATTCTTTAATTTCTCTAGAATCATTGATATTATTGAGTTGAAAAGCTCATGAGCAGAAATTTTTAAGTAGGTAAAAGAATATATTTGAATCAGTGGTTTAAAGGTATGTTAAAATACCAGAGATCTTTTTTAAAAAATAATGAGCATTAAATACTAGGATTCCTGTACCTTTTGAATTAGTTTCATCACACTAAGCAATTAATCATGGCTTACTCTGTCCATATTCTTCATTGCCTTTAATACCATTAGTCACACAGGGCGGGTACGCTTGCGTTTCATCAGGAACAATTCCGGGCAATGGAGCATGGAGGACAATGACTACCTATTTCACGGCTCTGATGACAGTCTTTTTTAGGTAATCCTCAGGTGCTTGAGAGAGTCATTGGATTTCCTGGAGTGGCCAAGACTTTGTAAGCAGATTAATTTTCAATTATGTGTAAAGAAAACACAATGTTTAAGTTTGGAAGTTCTTCAGAAACGGCCTGTCTGGTTTTAACTTTATTTTGAATATTTGTATTAAATTCGATAAATAGCTATTGAGGTACTAATATTTTCTAATCATTGTGTTAGGCCCTCTGGGGGTTGGGGTGAGTAAGGTAATAACTTCAGTCTCTTTCCCTTAATGTACTCATATTATTGTTAAATATATTTTTTCTTTTTTAATTTATCTTTTTAATTTTTAGTTCTTATCTGTTTTGTTTTGTTTTTCATTTTACCATATTATCTTTAGCTAGATTTAAACATCATTACAAAATGGCTCATTAAAGTCATTCGGTGACATAAGTAGAAATTGTATCATCAGGGGAGGAAATTTTAACTATTCAATAAAATAACCCTTATGCTTTTATGTACATAGGTTGTACAAACTATGTAGTCACCAAGATGCAATAAGATGAAACATTTCCTTCCCTCACTTTCACAAGGAGTGAGTCAGGTCACATAATCTTCCTGTGGCCTCTGGTTGCAGGTCCGAGCAAGGGTCCCCTGTCTTTCTCACTCTGGAAATTGCTTTAGCTTTTGAGCAACACCTTAGTTTGATGGCTGACCTGGGCGGGGGGTGGGGGCTGGGGATAGAGGATTAGACAACCTAAATGTGTCCTGGTTAATTCCTGATTTAAATTATTCCAATTAATGGTTTTCTGAGAACAAATGAGTAGGAAAATCTTTTTCCAGCACCTATTCAACCAAATAAGGTGGGACTCAAGACCCCGCTAACATCAGAGTGAGTATTCTAACACCTCCACGCATTCAGCCAAAATACACCACCAGATCTTCATTCTAATGTGACTGATCCAGAGACAGTGTTCATGACATGGAACCTGTTCGTAGCTGAAATCTGACTTAGGTGCATGTGAGGCATGTCAGGAGACTTTACACTTCCATGGTCCTGAGTCCTACCAGTCCAGTGGAGGGCCCATTGCCATCATGACTTAGAAATAAGAAAATACCGCCTATATCTTCTTCCTATGGTTCCAGGCCAGTGAAATCTGAGCTATCTGGGGAACGTGAATAAATATTTCTTATTTATAAAACGTCCTGAAGGCCTACTGAGGACCTTTATGTGTGGAACGAACAAGAATACAAATGGGATGGAGCGATGCAATGTCTAACAGAAGGTCATGTGAGTTCGTCATTCCTTTCCTTTGCTTCTGCATAACTACCAATATGTATCCCACCTTGACACGGGTTGTCTCCCTTTTGAACCTGCTTCAGTGACTCTGTCTGCCTGATTTAACATAATTATTTCCTTTTCTGGATTTTCTCAGGGTACCATGTGAATGGTCATGCCTGGTTTGACTCAACAGTACCTACTGAATTTGCATGAATGAAGCAACATGAATTGCTAGGGACCTGTCTTCTATTTCCTAAACTTGCCATTTCCAGTTTCAAACAGACCCTTGCCTACCTTTGTACTCCCTCAAATTATCACCAGATTGATCCTCTAATTCTGTCTCCCGGCATGTTCTTGGAACATGCTGGTGGTCTGCCTCATGTTGGGTAAATTATGACACATTCTGTTGAGAAATTAGATTGCTGACAAATACTAAAACAGGAACGATATATTTAGAAGCTCAGTGTAAGGAAAATGTCTTCTGCATGATTCTGCAGCCTCCATCAGTGTCCTCTTGCTCTCCCTTATCTCTTTCACATTCTGTAATCCAATAAGCAACGTTATTTAGCAAGTGAATGTCCTTTGGCACCTACAGTGACCTAAATCCATTAGAAAGACAAAGAAAATAAACTTCTAGTGGCTGGCTACTGGTAAAATATTGAGGGTTGGAAGATATTTTGCAGCAGTGTTATTTCCAGAAATCATATCATAAATTAAGTCAGCACCTATCTCGATAAGAAACCAGACTTGTAGTAAAATATCATTTGTACTTGATGTTTAATCTTCTCACATTTTTGTCCGCAGGATTTGAAAAGTTAACTCATTCACTTAGTCAACAAATATTTATTCAGTGTGGATACTCTGGAATAAAAATAAGAACCAGATTATGGATTCTTCCTTTAGGGACCTACACTCCACTAGGAGAGATAAGGCAGGTATACAAATAATAGTGCTAGAAGGTAGAAGGTAGAAAGTGATAAAGACTAAAAGAAAGGTAAGAGAAGAGAGAAAACATCTTCTCAGCCGAAAGGAGCATAAAGAAGAGACATTTGGAGGAAAGGAATGTGAATATGGGCCTCTTGGGGGTGAGGCATTGCAGGTAGACTAAAACTCAAAGTTGAACAGTAAGAAGATTTGGAATGTTACGTTCATTTGTTTTTTTGTTTGTCTATTTACATCTATCACACCAATAAAAATATCACCTTGGTGAAGACCGGCATATGGATTTTTGTTCACTTTTACATCATTAGTACTTAAAATACTGCCTGGCTCAACTCATACTGGTTGCCTAGATGAGAAGACATGTAGGCAGTCTCTGAGTAGCTATTCTCAATCCACGGACTCTGCTACTTCCCGGGAAACACTCAGAAATATTAAGGGTGTGGAATAAAGGAGACGTTCGACAGGTCAGAGAAAATGAGGTGGATAGTAGATTGATAAGTAAGAGTAGGTTTAAATGAGATAATAGTAGAATATATACTGACTTATGTTTTCACTAAATGTTTCTACCATCAGTTCCTAATTTGTCCACTTATGCAAGAATTATGTAACTTTTTTCCACCTTTCATCATGAGCTAATGACCTGTAAGCATGAAGTTATTCAGCTTTAAGAATTTTGTTTAATCCACTTTTTTCCTGCATGTACTCATTGGAGGTTGACTATCTTGGGAGGTTAATAGTTTTGTCTACGTTCTATTTATTGGCTCTGAATACTAACTTAGCTTTGTTCCCTGTGAAGAAAATCGTCTCTTTATTTGTATTACAACAGAAGATTCTGCTGTTTTAATGAATATTTAAAAGTTAATTAACACTGAGCATGAATAAAACATTTGTGAAACTAATGTCAAAATAATTTTCCATATAGAACAAAATGTAAGATTTATTTAGATGTTTATTTTAGCTCTGAAAATTTTTCTATCAAAAGGTGAGCTGCTTTTGGAGTATTTTTCATTCTATGGCTATAAACAATGCCACCAATGCCACGTATCACTTAGAGAGTCACATGCAAATTTTAAATTTTTCTTATTAAAAATAGCGTGAAGTGATTTCACATTCATTTTCATTTTGACAAAATAAAAATTATAATAGCTTAATTTTTGTACAAATTTACACATAGTATTCCTATTTTTTTCTCCCATAAACTGCTTTTTATTCTGGAAAAGTGAGTATATAAAAGTGAATCTTAATAACTAAAAAAGATAAGGATTTTGGCTGTTTGGGAAAAACAAGAAGTTACAATACTGCAGCAAATTAATGATTAGAAAGATAAAAAAGCCACTTCAGATATTTTGAATAAAAGTTAACAGAGTAATCAAGACTGTTAACAATTGGAAAGTATCGGGCTATGATTGGTTGAGGAATTTTAAAATTGATAATTAAAATTTTATTTCTCATAAAGGCATTAATTTTACATAGCACAAAATTCAAAATATACAAAAAATATGGAAAATGTTTACCTCCGACTTCTGTTCCCATCCATCAATTTTTCCTTCCTCGTGGCAACTAATATTTTCCATTAAGAAGTGGAAAATAGTATTCCTATTTTTTAAAATTATTATATTACATTTATCATTTTTTTCTTTTTCTAAAATAAGAACTGCATCTGATACTTTATTCTTAAAAGTTGAAATATCATTATGGTGACTCTTTTAAATGTATAATAAGAAAGGTATTTGATGTACTAATTTGTGAGTTATAGATGCATAATGTGATTCATATAATAAGTCCTTTAGAGATGCAAAGAGGTTCTATCATTTGTGTGACTGTTTAGTGTATTTTCCCATCTATATACAACAAATCCTCAAAGGTGGCTATGAATTTTGTTTTTTTAGGACTGTGATGTAAATTCCTTGTATGTGCAGATATGAAAATAGTATTGAAGACATACTGAACTAAGCAAAGAGTTTTTATCAGTAACCAATCAACTAAGAGGTTCTCATTATGTATTCTGGATTTTCCCCATCCTTGGTTACCATTGTAACTGGTCTAGGTTGATCACTTTGTGAAATGACCCCATTTTCAACCTTAAAGGCCTCTGCTCTCAGCACCTTACCCTCCCTCATCTGACTGCAACTGCTGCGTTTAACTGTCCACAGTTATCACCAGGGATAGAAACAGCAAGATGTAGTCAAATGGATATCCCTAGATCCAGACATCCTTGTTTCTGCCTCTGTTACATAAAAGCAAGCCTTGGTAAATTTTTCAGAGCCCACATTGACAAGGTACACGCTTCAGTTTGGGGTTCCAGGAGAGCCCTTCTCATGTCTAATGGGGCAAAGGCTGCAGTTGTGGAGACAAGAAGCACACATTCTAGAAATGGTTCATTAGGAATGAAGGGGCAAGTCCAAAGCAAACACTGTCAGTGCTCTTCCTGCGTTGCCTCAAATTCCTTTTCCACTCCTTGCACACCTGTTCCCGGTGTGCTCTCACTTTTACAACCAGCACCTGTGTGTTTGTCAGTGGGTGCTGTATTGTATGAGGTTGCCGGGGTTGCCAAAACCAAACACCACAGATTGAGCAGCTGAGAAAACAAGATCGATTGATTCACTGATTGATTGATTGATTTATCTATTTTCTGGAAGATAAAAGTCCAAAATCAAGGGGTTGGCAAGTTTGGTTTCCAACTTAAATTTTTCAACTTAAATTGGTGGCTGTTCTTAATTTCCAAATAAAGCTTCTTCCTTTTTAAATTGTATAAACTACAAAGTGTAATATAGTTTAAAATCGTGTTTATTTTTCAAAGGAAATCTTTCAACCCCATGGAAACATTAATTCTTTTTGTTGATATTTATCTGCCATGATAACATTATCCCAACTAGACTTGCAAATCTATTGGTGAGGCAAATGTAATATATTTGCTGCATATATATTTAAAAATTTTCTAGTGGAAGTTCTACATAAAAAGATGTGTCTTTAGTTTTCTTCAGCCTCTGTTTTATAAAAAGCAGAGCATTTTCCTAAATTACTTTTTAGTTAATTATGTGATCCAGGTCTTCCAACTGCTTCTGTAATGAGACACATATTAATACAGTTTTTACACGGTATCTTTGAACGAGTGCCCTTCATAGAGCATAATACTTGAGCAAATGTACCCAAGACAGAAAGCAAATGAAAAGGAAACTATTTATGGAATAAACTCCAGACCTAAAACTCAGTATTTTAATAAAATGCCAGCTGTTCTGAGTATATTTATTAAAACTTATAATAATGTGATTTTTAAAAGATATTAGTTCAAATTGAGATGGTTTCATGCCACAGGAATTCTTTCATTTATTTGTTGAGGCACCGTATATTTAGGGTGCTAGATGGCTGATATCGTTAACATGTGCAATAGGAACTACTGGTCTGAATGTGTAGAAGGATGCTCTTTCTGAGTACAGGCAACATCCAGCAAAACCACTGCTTATTCTCCAAAGACTGTTGGGATCTCTCAGTCCTCACGACATGGGGAAGAGAACTGAGTATTGTCCCTGTGACGGAGTTTTTGATAAGAAATTCATTAAAGATTGTTGTCTTCAAAAAATTTTTTTCTGTCCCCAGAACTCCGTGGCTAGGTTCACAAAAGTTAACCTCAGTTGGATGCTGCTTCATAATGTACGCTTGATTGGTCTTCTTTCCACTGTGTTTTTTCAGGGGGGCTATTTACTAATAAATCACTTACACAAAAATTTCCACCACAGGGTTTGTCTTTGTGAAACTGTTATGGGTCAAATTGTGTCTTCCTGAAAGATATGTTGAAATCCTAATGTATAAACATAACCTTATTTGGAAATAGGGTCTTTGTAGATGGACTAAGTTAGGACAAGGCTTTTGCTTCATCAGGCTAGGCCACAAATGCAATGAGCGGTGTCCCTAGCAGAAGAAGAAAGTTGGACACAGAGACAGAGACACAGGGAAAATGTCATGTGAAGACAGGCAGACATTAGCGTGCCATATCTATAAGCCAAGGGGTGCCAGTGATTGCCAATAAGGAGCCAGGGGAGAGACCTGAAACAGATTCTCTCTTGGAGTGCCCAGAAGGCGTTGACATTTTGATTTTGGACTTCTAGCCTCCAAGAGTATGAGGCAGTAAATTTCTGTTGCTTTATGCCACCAATGTTGTAATACTTTGTAATGGCAGTCTTAGGAAACCAATGCAGAAACCCAACTGAAATAGCTAATTGCAGAAGTGCTCTTAAGAAACATATCCTTAGGATGTGATTTTGTAAATAGATTACTTGCCATTTCGATAGCAGTAGAGGTCCTATTGTTGAAGATAAAATATTAAAAACTACCTGCTCACTCTAGCATTACGATTGCTCTAACTTTCACCAGTGGTGAGCTGGGAGGGGACACAGGTGACAGGAGATGCACTGACTTGCATGATGTACACAGATCATTTCAGAGATATGCAGGGATTCCTTATTACAAGGACGGAGTTGGCTGGTTGTTGCTGAGTGCCACTGTTGCTTTGAAGAAGAAAACTGACAGGTTTCAATCTGTCAATTAGTGACCTAGGGCATTGTGTGAAAGTTAGAAGGCCTCTGAGGAAGCATTTAAGGAGATTCCAAATTTTCTATAGTTAGAAGGCAGACTGAACTGCAGATTGCCTGATACAGTTTATTGGAAAAATAGTCAAACTATAATAAAAAGCCAAGTTCATCATTTTGGCTAGTCTTTAGTGCTAACATCTAAACCCCGATAGGGAAGGAGTGGGGCTATATCGAGTGGGGACACATGGGTGGATATGCTTAAGACCATGGGATCCCCAGATTCCTCTGAACTCCAAGGCCTCCAAGCATGGCCAGCTTGGTTTTGCTGGACGATAGCAGCCTCCCCAGAAGGCCATGACAAAACCTCAACTAAGATAGATCTTGGAGGAAAATATTTTTCCTCTTGAAGATCTGACCTCACCTCCTCTAATGTCTTCTAGTCCTATAATCAGTGCCCAGCCTCAGTATGGGCCAGCTAGGGAAGTGCTTCTCTGCTAGAGATAAAAAGGGATTATACACCAAAGGAATTTCAAAGAAATTGGGGGAGAAAATGCCAAGAAGTAGAACTTGATTGTGTTTGACTGGAGTGAGGGGTATAAAAGTTCAATAAAAGGGCACTGGCCAAAAGGAAGCTTTCTCCCACAACTGAAAACTCCCTGGCAAGGGTATCTGAAAATGGTCCTAATATACTGCTGGAATGTGGGGGACGAAAGTCTCATATTAAATTAAATAAAAATGATAGAAGTGCCTTGGAAGAACTTTGAGGAAGGTTTTTAAAGTCTCAGAGAAGTGAGCATGCTAGAATGACTCTATTGTAGAACACTTGAGATCCTACCAACTGGCTACCCTTTTGGATGGGTCAGAAAATGCTCTCATCACTAAGCTTATAAGAAATGTGCTAGTGATGGAAGGACCAGCATATTTGAGAAGCTCAGTGGTAGCTGCGCCAGGGCTGATGATAAGCAATGTTGTTAGAGAACTGGGCTCCCTGTTGTAGGTGGGAATGATAGGATTCCAGAACCGCAGGGGTCTAGTGACAACACTGAAATAAACCACAAGGCGTCTATGGGGATGGCTAATACCCCAAAGTGCTTCTAAAGAAAAAATAGGTGGACAGACAACAGGAGCATGGTTTGAGATGCATAATGAGAAATTATTAAACCAAAGGAGCAAAAGCCTGATGTCATCAGTATCCATGGAATATTATTTCCTTATTTAGTTTAAAAACCTAAGCTAGTCTTCACACCCACAGAAGGGCTCCCGTAATGCAACAAGTACATCCTGTGGACATTTTTGTCATTTAATTTTACATATTTTGCATATAATTCATTATTATAATTATAATTTAAAGTTACAATCAGCAAGCCCACTCACTGTTCACAGTCCAGCCTCTTTACATTGGCTCACGATGCTTCCCCTCTCCGGAACTCGCTTTCGCACCTTCTCGCTCTGCGCACGACTCCTTTAAGGCTTCGGTAGAGCCTCTCCCAGTGACCTCCCTCTCTTGGTGGGGACCCTCTCTTCTGAATAGCTATCTTGTTTATTGAGCATTTACTTTATTTAGACTTGATTGGTTGCTGAAATTTTAATATATAAAGGTCCCTTAGACCCTTGCAGACAGAATCGATCTTGTACCCCAGAACTTAGTACAATGCTCTATGTTTAACGAATTCTTGATTTTTCATTTAGCATTAATTCTTTCCTTTTTTTGAAGTAGGAAGCTGTTTATCACAGTTTATAAAAATGAAAATATTATTATATCCATATATTTGTCTTTGACTAATTAGAAGAATTACTTGAAATCATTGAGATAAACTTAGATAGGACTAGTTAACATGGAATGCTTAATTTGGGTATAACGTAAATTAAACTCAGGGTTTTTGTAAGATGGAATTATAAGTTTTCAACACCAGATGAGTCAAAGAAAAATTAATAGCCACTGTAGAAGAGATACACAGTCTCACAATTTGAGCCTCTTTGAAACCCTGTCATTTATTAATTCATGATGACTAAAGAGCCACAGTTGCTATCACAGAATCTTTCCATAAATTATCAGGCCAAAATGGGAAACGTGGCTGTTTTCTAATTGCTGAAAATTATCAGTGTCTTGAACCACAGAGACTTGAAGAAGG
This sequence comes from Micronycteris hirsuta, assembly GCA_004026765.1. Classification (NCBI taxonomy): domain Eukaryota; kingdom Metazoa; phylum Chordata; class Mammalia; order Chiroptera; family Phyllostomidae; genus Micronycteris; species Micronycteris hirsuta. Next base: position 29,715 of record PVJI01016455.1, read on the forward strand.
ATAAGCTTATCTTCAGTTTCTTGATTAAAATCAGTCTCTCCCTTGCCAGGGGCCCTTACTTCCTGTTCCCTTTAGCATCTGCTGATGACTCTGAGGAGGACAGCGAATAGCCCTCCCCACTCATTTGTTGTGGTGAAATGGAAGGCATGGTTGAACTATGAAATATTTCTACATTTTCAATTCAAATAACGATGGCTTTTGTTTTTCATTTTATCTCCTTTTCAATCCTGAGGACTTTAGAACAGACATTCAAAGATCACAGCACTTCTACTTTAACATCCGTCTGCTTGGCAGCCTCACAGTTCTGTGGTGTAATTATTTCTATAGCAACCAGCTGAGGAAGTGCCTTGGCAGCACACACACTCAAACAGGCCGTGGCAGCTGAGAGAGCCCCCGCTGGGCTTCCTGCCTCCTAGTTTCCAGCACCAGCACCACAGCTGCGGAAGTCCTTGCCCTGGTCCTTCTCTCCTTGGTTCCTCGTATTAGCAGTATCTCTGATCTCACAGCATCGCTGGCACTTTTTCCTGACATGCTGCTGCTTTGTCTTCAGTGTTTGTCATTGGATAGCTTATAACATGCGCCTTGTGCCTATTTTACAGCATACAGTCTTCTGATAATAAAATAATAAACATACTGCTTGTTCTGAATGGCAGCTCATAAACACAATGAGAAGAAATTAAATAATGAATAATTCACGCGTTTTCTTTCAACTTCTTAAGACTTCTTTTAATTTATTTTCCTTAGGCACCAGACTCTTAGGGAAATTGGATCATGTGTCTCTTAAAATGCAGAAAGTTCAGAGAATATAAAAAAAGTACCCCTAAAATGACTCAATTCCTCAAAATAACTTCATTTCAGTACAATAGAAGACCTAATCTTATTTTATTTTAAAACTCACCGTTACCTTAGGAAATAATTTTTCTTAATATGATCTAATGAGAGCAGGGTGTCAAACACATTTTCACGGGGGGCCACATCAGCCTCTCGGTTGCCTTCAAAGGGCCAAATGTAATTTCAACTCCTTAACAGTTAAGGAGTAGTTACATTTATACAGTCCCAAAATTATTTTGGCCCTTTGAAGGCAACCGAGAGGCTGATGTGGTCCCCCGTGAAAATAAGTTTGACATCCCTGAATTAGGGCCAGATTTCATTCTTGTTTATGGTCTAGTCCTCAGTTCATTTGTTGTGAGGAAAAAAAAACGAGTCTTTATTAAGACATGCCTATTTCCTAGACATTGTACTAAGCTTTCTACACAGACTGTCTCATGTGACCTGCTGACAAATGTATGGAATATTAACTGTTGCATGTATTTCACAGATGGAAAAATGAGTCTCAGGTTCAGGACTCTGGCCAACCTCTGGCTTGTGTTTGCATTTTGTGTGTGACGTGGTTTCTTCCTGGTTGACTGTGATGGCTCCACCCAGATGAGCCAGTTGTAGCAAGCCCCGTCATTTGCACTGAGTATGTTTTGCCTCTTGCTTACAAAAGCAGCATTCCTATATGCGTGACACCTGAGAAAATTGTCTACAGTCCAGGTACTTTCCATACGTACTTGGTTCCACACATGTCCTGTCATGTGCTCAAAGAGAACTTAGGTCATGCTACCATCAGCCATGCACCAGGTGAAATAGCACAGAACGTTTCCTGGAACATTTAATTGCACTGCTCCTCTGCTTGAAACTGTCCTGGAATACAAACCAGTGACAACACTCTTGCAGAAAAAACGAATCTCTTATTTGAGAGTGATGAACTCATGGTAGATTGGTTGGTGTTTTTTCTTTTCCAAATTTATTTCTGTAAGAAAAAAGATGGGATTCTTAAATTTGGTTGGTTTCTTTAAAATTATTGCTATAATTTAAGCCCAGAATCTGTAGATTTTAAGTTCTTTTTTCTTTTGGAGTCATCATATTGATGATTTTTAAAATATAATATTAGTAGCTTGAGAACTATAATGATCAAATAATTCAGTTTTGCTTTTTGACAATTAGCAAGGTCTTCAAGTTGGGATTTTTTATTTCTTCCCCCAAATTATATCTTTAATATTGATGCAAGAAAGTATTTTACATTAAAATTTTTTAAATTTCTAGAAAGATAAATAAACATGAATTCCAATCAATAGTATTATCAATTATTTAAATACATAGCAGATATAGAGTGGCAGAATATTAAGAAGTTCATTTAACTGGATTATTCTCCAACGTGAAGTGAGAGCAGAGTAAAGCGTATCTATCTGACTTAGTTCATGCTTTAGTATTTTTCTGGTTGGTTTTTCTTAAAGATGGAATAATGACATTCTCTGTTATATTTGCTTAATTATTGTGGTAATTTTGTGGGGCTTATGACTTACTTGAAACCAACAAGACAAAGAAAGTTGGCTGGAGAATCGGCTTATTTATTTATTTTTCTGAAGAACACTAAGGAAATTGGAACCTAAGCATTTAATTATAGTTAATGATTGCAGTGAATAAAGGCAAAAAATAAATAAATAAACATTTAGGAACTGAAGGGTAAAAGTTAATTCAGGGATAAAACAATTTCAAAGTCAAAGAAAATTATGAAAAACAGTAGAATTCAAGAACAATCAACCCAGAGAGAAGATCTGGCGTGGACAATCACTGGGCCTGCGCGGTAACTGCATTGCATTCCTTTTATTGCAAAGACAATGGATAAATCAAACTGTCCCATTATTCCATCACTGAGCTTTGTTTCAGCTGTCAGGTATGAAAAATTACTGGGAATCACAAAAGTTTCAAAAAGAAAACTTTGAAAAGTATGAACACACCATGAATGCTACCTCCAGAAAAGCTTGTTTTTCAAGAATCATCCAGGAAATTAAATAATGATGTAGCTGTCGGAAACATAGTGTTCTTTTGAGGTTCCCACACCCTCCCAAAGAGAGGAGAGCAAGTGAATACCTGTGGTTTCATGTGCTCTGGGGACAGGACTATAGATCCAGGAGTTTATTGGATGACTTTTCAGTTTTAAAAGGACCTATACTGGTCTAGGTTCATAGTCACTAAAGTCATTGTATGCTAATCTCATTTCTGTATTTTATTGTTAATCCACAATTTTGCTTTCGGTAATGTTTTGTCAATCTATAACTTAGAATTTTAGATAACTTTATGCCTCCAAATATTTAAGCTAAAGTTGGCACCATGGTCTGAAATCAAAGAGGCTAAAAGACCTGAATTCACTGCTGCTCCATATAAATCATGGCCTTGAACTAAATCTCAACTTCATTGTGTTTCAATGTTGAGATAGGGACAATGATAATATCACTTGCCCTACCTTTCCCACATTCTAATTGTGAGGATGGCATAAATATGCCTAATATGTGAAAAAGTTTTCTAAGCACTAAAGTGCTAAACAAATAGAAAGTCTCCCTGCTGACTAATGTAGCAGGCAGCATTTCACTTCTATTTCTGTGATTTAAAGGACATCATAGTTACATGTTTGAGAAGAAAATGCGAGGCACTGTTTGTTGTCCTGCCCTCAGGGTGGTTTTGTCCCAGCTAAAGAAGCAGGTAGCCAGAAGATAAAGTTCCAGATGATCAAAGATGAGCTTTATTGATAGTGACACAATTCTTGGCAGGAAGAAAAGTTTATCATCTATACACAAAATAAATAAATATATCTTTATAAGTATAAATGTATATGTTCCATTTCACAAATTAGTTTGAAGCACTCTAAGATGTCTCCCAAATATAGAAAATTATGAAAAAAAAACCTGTTTCTATTTTTACTAAGAACAGTTCTAGTGTATTTTCCAAATAAAATGACCTACAATTGAATAGTGACCATGATTAGACCTATCTTTCTGAATCATTATTTGCTTTATTATTCTTGGAAAAACTTATACCATGTTACTTAGCAAAGTGCCAATAAAGCTTCGATGCAGAAACCAGAGTAAAATGAACATAAGGTGATAACTGTGGTCCCCTCTGACCAGACGCAGTAACAGAGTCCACTACCGCAATGTGTTTAAACTTTTCCAAATGAAATGCTGCCTATTATTATTTGGTAAAAAAAAAATACTGAAAAATACTTAAGTTATTGCTATCTAAGAACCTTAACATTCAGTGAATGTTGAACATACACCCAGAGATACACATTTGTTCATATTACAGCAGAAAATAGCCAGTTCAGTTTTACAACTTAAATGATTAAGCCTGGTTATAAGGAGTAAAACACTTCTGCTACAGAAAGGTGGATCACTCAGTGTAAGAATCGAGAGAATGACAGGTGCTTTACCAGGGACAGAAATGTGGCTGCTGACACCCCTCTTTACCTGCCTTGGCTTTCGGTTTCCTTTTTGAGGAAAGTTCAAGCTTGCCTCAGGAATCTCAGCATGTGCCTGAGTACACTAGTAGGTGAGATCTGTTGGGTTTCAATCTTAAATCACGAGTCAGCTAGTCAACCATAAAAAAACACAGTCACATCATTACCTTGCTACCTTGCCACCTGCCCACCTAGGCACAACGCCCTGCAAAGTTTCATGTTTCCATGACAGGGGGTTGGTGGAAAGCTCGGGTATATCAGCAGTAGCCAGAGAGTTAAAGAAACCAAGAGTGTTATGTCAGGTTTACCATGATGGATTGAATTCTCTCCTTCCTGATTTCACTTCAAAGAGCTCTGCCCCGGTCCCATGTAGAGTAGTTATTTATTCAACAACTTATCAAACACTGCCGCTTTTATGTTTGATTTTCTTCCCTGCACCCTTAATATGTTCCTCTCCACCCTTCACTTCCCAATCCTATTTTGTAAAATTATAGTCAAATAATACTTATTTTTCCTTACAATGAGCTCATTCTAAATCCCATTCTGGTCACTCCAAATTCTGTTACTTAATACTTCTACAATGGGTTATTAAACAAGAAGGCCATTCTTCATCACTGTCATCTTCTCATTAACAGCGAAAGATTTCATTTTGAGATGAAAGGAAGAAAAAAGACAGAATCAGAAACTGAAACTAGAATTGATTTCACAGATATAAATGTCTGTTGCTCAATTACAGGACCTGTGTTTTATTATGTAACAGGTCAGTATCGACTCACCTTTACCCTGTGCAAGCACTCCTAGTTGATTTCCTCCATCGTCAGAGACTATTATCAGATTCCCAGTAGCGGAGGATGTGTCGGATTGTCCACCTGATTACTTAGTAAGGAATTTCTTGAACAAATGAGCTCATTCTAGTAGAGAGATCTCATCATTTATTATTCATGTGACAAGTATTTATTAAGTGCCTCCTACGTGCCATGCACTGTGTTAGGAAATGGAACTAACAAGAAATAAATCAAGGAATTTACAGTTTGTTGGGGGAGACCACAAAACTATACATCATACCAAAGTCATTAAAAAGTAGTTTAGCATAATCAACCTCTTAAGTCAAAATTACAATTTTCTAATTTTTTAAAAATTTTATTTATTTTTTTTTAGAGAGCAGGGAGGGAGGGAGCAAGAGAGGAAGAGAAACATCGATGTGCAAGAGAAACACCAATTGGCTGCCTCTCACATGCCCTCAGTTGGGGGCCTGGCCCCCAACCCAGACATGTGCTCTGACCAGGAATCAAACCAGTGACCTTTTGGTTTGCAGGGTGACACTCACCCCACTGAGCCACACCACTCAGGATATAAAGTTTTCTGATTTTTTCCTTCTGATATGAATCAGAATGTGTGAATAACAATTAATCTAAACACTTGCTATATTGGAGCTCAGTTCTGTGGGGCAGGTAGCTGTGTCAGGATAGTCTCAAACAAACTGACCAGAGGTCAAATGTCGCCACTTCATTCACCTTTCCTTTAAGAAAAAAAAAAGTCTGAAATTCTGTATGGTTCATCTCATTTTTATCCACAGAAAAACGGAGTGGTAATAATTTCTAACAGCATATCTTTTAGGTTTAAATTAAAGAGACATTGAAAACATAGTAGATGATCTGAAGGAGTTTCTAAGACTATGGAACTATTAAGTACCAATATAAACATGAATATGATCGAATGCTCAAAAGATTGAATTAGAAAGTTAAGGCATGTATTGTGTTTGTTGCAGCTGGACTTTAGAGAATACATAGATTTGAGGAGAACACGGGGGCGTCTTTATCAGGAAGTGGTAGAGATACTGGTCTTGTTAGGCTGAGCATGAGCGTGAAGAAGAAGCGGCAAGTCCTCTCGGTCGTAGTTTTTAACTGCGGGATGAGAAGGGAAAAAACAAAACAAAATGAAACAAAAAAGTTTGACCATTATTATCGTCCCATTTTTAGTTTAGGTTTTTTTTTTGTTTGTTTTTTTTTCAGAATTAAGGCAAGATATAGTCTTACTTTATAAAAACGTGTTCTATGTTTTTCTTCAGAAATGATATTAAGGGAAAGAGTTTCTCCCTAAACCCGCAAAATAGTATTTCAGTTGAAGGATAGGACAGTAGGCTCTTAATGAACATTGTACTTCCTTAAACTGATCAATTAGAAATAGGAATGGTTTTATTGTTTCACCATACATATTTTTATATTCATCCTCAGCTTTGATGGAATATATAGTATAATATATATTCACATATACACATCTATTTTCTTCCATAGAGTTCTACCTAAAACCATCATTTTTCTTTATAATAGTGCAGTTACCATCTATGAATGTGTGGGAAAGAGGATCACTATTTCAGACATCAAAAAAAAAAAAAAAAAACAGCGTGAAAAGATGAACAGTTAGGAGAAAAATAGATTTTAAAAGGAAGGATGATGGTTAATGTTTCCAGGAATATACAGACAGAAAGTAAAGCAAGGACCAATCTTCATAAAAAAAAAAATTACTTTCTTGTTTAGTGGAACAATAGCTTTTTTTTTGTTGTTAAAACAAAGTAAATGTTTTTGACTTAGACTTTGCTTTCCTTTGAAAGGAAATCTAAATGCAGTATTGCACACCAAGCTTCCAAGGCTTTGTGCACTTGCTTTACATTCTTCAGTACCTGGATTGAACCTTCTTCTGGACCCGTCAATGACTTGCATATTATTTAGAGTTATAATTATGAAATAATTTGAGTCAGTACCTTTGATGAATACACCAATGACTTAAGTGTGGATCCCAAGAACTCATCTGAACTTATGTTCAGTTTCCATATGAAAAGTGGTGCTTTTCCTAAGTATAAAATGATAGACATTCCTAAGCACTCCATGGCTCTACCATCAGGATGGGCCTTCCAGAATTTGGGGTAGATTGTAAATCTTAATTGGATACTGCTCATTCCCTTTGACTACAAATGGACCACTGAGCTAAGCAGTAAATGGGTAGATATTGGGGGTATTACAATCCAGTCATGAATTCTAATAGGGTATGCTTTTTTTTAACAAGTTCTCATTATCTCAAAGTTGCTACTTTTGAGGGCACTAAGGTTGAAGGTACATCTTACGGAAGGTCATAAAAATTCAGTTCTAACCTTCATTTTATTTCTATCTATACCTATACAACAAAGCACACCTTACTCAAAGTCAATCAATCTCTAGCTAAAAGACTATTATACATTACATTGGATTGAGTTGAGCTAAATCATGAATAAATGAGAGAATTATACAATAGGATTTTATAAATAGTGATGTTCTATAGAAATGAAAAAAATATGATCAGAGTAATAAAAACTACAGAATAACAAGGTACCATGTTGGTGGACTTGGCTGGTGAATTGATATGGACTATATTTGCCACATCTTCACAATATTTCAGTAAAATAAAAACCGAATGAAAGGAGGTTCTATGACAATTGTCAAAAGAAAATAGGACTTACTTATATGTTTTCAAATTCTGTCACATTATTGCTGTTTATGACAAGTGGCTACATAATTTATATCACTTTTGCAAAAACATCAAATGCATAAGGCATCAAACTAAATAACTTTGATGCTAGAATAATGAGATGATATTGATACTGAAAGTGGGATTTTGCTTTTTTTCCAGGTTATGTCAGTACCAGGGAAAAATTTACTCCTTGCCTGGTGTTCCATGACAAGAGCAACATACAAAATATTATAATTCTTTTAAAATTCCATATGATCCCTAAATCACTGTAAGATCATAGAGGACTTGCTTCAACTATAACAAAAGGAAAATGAAGGCCAATCTTAGAAGCTTAACGACTTCAAATATTTTCAGAAAATAAAAGTAGAAATTCTAAGGAAAACAATGGACTCTGTTCCTGAAAGAAGGTTGGGGACATTTGCTTTTTTGTCTAAGAAGCATTCCTCCTGATGCTAAGAACAACCCTATCTTCTATTGGGTAAAACCAGGCAACCAGTTCAATAAGGTCTTCCAATCATAGTACACCATTTCTCTTCCCACGGTGGATCATTTTAGGGACTGGCCAGTGATCCAAGCTAGGCCAATCAGAATACTTTTTCAGGATATTTCCCCCCAAAACAGGAAAAGGAACAAGGCTTCTCTAGTAGAGAAGTGGTGAGATGTGTAAACAACAATGATTTCCGTTGTCATGCTTCCTACTGTTCAGAGAAAAACTAGATGGATTAATGCAGACATAGAAAAAAAGAAACTTCTAGCAG
>PVJI01016456.1:0-38333 GCA_004026765.1 Micronycteris hirsuta
GCTAACAAAGGAAAGGTTCCAACAGCCAAATCTATAGGCCTCCCTGATTTATGTAATGAAATAATTGTTGAATCAATACATCCTGACTTTTTGCAAAGAAAGGAAATTCAGGGGGTAGAGAGCTATACACATTTGAATGGTCTGCTCCATTTCTGTAACTTTCTTTCATGGTGATGATACAGTAGCCACTTACTTTTGTTCCTGGCTGAGTGCAAAGTCAGCCATGACCCTCTGGGTGAGGCCCTCACAGACAGGCAAGCTGAAGGCGCTTGCCAGCTTCACTATCTCAATGGCCTGGGCAGGGCTGTTGGATGCTTTTGCACTGTCCATAAACTCGTCCAGCAACTCATTTCTGTAAAAGAAAGGCAAAATGTCAACGTTCCTCAACTAAACCCCCAACCCCGTCAGCCAGGTTTGCATGCAAAATCTAGCATTTTTGGAAGTTCTGTTGTAAAATCAACTGTAGCTTTGGAGGCAAAGTCGCACGAAGTCTAAACCTTAAAAGGACAAAGAGAAAACAAACACCGGTTTACCCTCTACTGACAGTCTGTTCCATGTAACCCGGGTTGTGATCAATGACCACAGACAATAAATCAACGTTTGTCTCAGATGCCCTACCAGGGTGTCCAATCTTTTGGCATCTCTGGGCCACACCGAAAGAAGAGTTGTCTTGGCCACACATTAAATACATGGTAACATGTAATCACAAAAAAAATCTCACAATGTTTTAAGTAAATGCATGATTTTGTGTTGGGCCGCATTCAGAGTCATCCTGAGCCCTATGATGCCCATGGACCCCAGGCTGGACGCCCCTGCTAGACGTTGGGTGTGAAGGTCCGTTTGCTTGCCTATTAGAACGGTGCCCGGGTGCCACGGCTGAGGTATGTGAAGAAATTCCAATCACCCCGCAGTAAGAGTTAAGCCCATGCAGCTAATTCCAAGATGTACCCAGGCAGGCCTGTTAACTTCAACTTACCTAGGGATCTTATTATGCTTCCTGAAAAGCCCCAACATTTTCCTGTTCAAGATGAGATAGGAGAAGATTATGAATACTAACAGAACTGAAGGCAATGCAATGACCTGTTCTCCAGCACTCAGGTCAATGTCCTTCCTAACGACAGTGGACGCTCCGGAGCGCACAGCCCTGTCTTTACTGCACAACCACCTCAGGCGCCTTATCTCCCTGCTCCCTCCTTCAACTGTGCTCCTTTCCCAGGCAAATCTGATTTGCTGCTAGTGATGAGAACTGCCGGGGCAGATCCTCCTCCAGAGGACCACTTCAGTCCTCCCAGGGAGGGAATGTCCTGCAGGCAGCTGGAGGACAGGAATGCAACAGAGCATGTATGGTGAGGTCAGTGTGCCCTGAAACTATGTGACGAAGAGCAGGCTCAGATTAAGGCATCAGTCTCATGCATGCGCTCGCCACTGTCCTGCCACACGCAGGACAAAGGTGAAACACACACACTCAGCTCCCATGGCTCAGCTGAGGTCCGTACCCCTGCGCCAATCATCACAGCCTGAATCATAGCAAGTGTGTCTCCAACTGCCTGAGGTAACACGTTTGAGCATCAAATGTTTCTGATGTGAGTAGCACAGCCGGTGCTGTGTACGACTCACTCCTGAGACCAATCCTGGAGGCAGTGAACAGCCACCCTGGAGAGGCAACTGCACATTCAAACGCAGTTCCTTTCTGGCACTGAAGAAACCACGTACAAGTGCACCTTGCTCACTGACTCTCAGAACTAAACACTTCCATGCAAAACAAAGCACAGCAGAGCAGCCCAGTTGGGACAGTTCCACAAAGTCGTCTCTTGCTGACTCGTCTGCTTGTGGAAAAATGAGGAGACATCAGGTCTCCATTCACAAACACTAAAAACTAGAATGGCATAAAGTAAAGACAGGTTCTAGTCAAGGCCATGTTCTAGTACATTCTGGTAAACACCAACTTCTTGAAACCCAAGTACACATTCCACATTTTAAGCTTGATGGTAAGAGAATACCCACAATAAAATACTCAATAAACCAAATGCCCATAACACTTTCAAAAATAAAATTCTTTGATCACTTTATTTTAGTGGACAGACAAGTGCTTACTTGCCCAGATACAGAAAACAGGAAGGTCATTAATGGAAAGAAAATAGGCTACTGAACCATGTTCTCTTAAATCATGTATAATATGGTCTTCTTCCAAAAGTTTTCTTTTCAGTTTTTTTTTTTTGAAGTTCCCATCGAAAACTCATTTGTCTCCTGATAAACTATACATCACACAGCCAAATCTGAGAAACTACAGACCAGGGCAAATGTTCTCTGAAATCCAAGTAAATGCTTCTAATTTACCCTCGTGATATCACACTCACCAGGCTTCCTGAGTTCTGCCAGCCCGTAAGAAGAGGACAGCGATGCAGTTCAGAGAGCTGGCTGGCCAGTCCGGGGCGGTCTGCCTGGCGTCCTGACTTTCGTAAGTAGACTTGATGTCTGCAGCGCAGTCAGCGAACGCCACCTGAAGCTGAGAGGCCGCTGGAGTCAGCAGAACTGCTAACTGGTTTTATGAGAACTTAAGTTCAAGAGACTACACAGGACCAGTAAAAGTTTTTGAGCATTTTACCATTTGAACACATCACATATGTAACAGCATACATATAATAATATAGTAAATATGATACAGTAAAAAATAAGGCATCCTGCCCCAGGGGGAACCATGGGTTTTCTTTTTAGGCAGGCATTTTTAGTGCAAGCTGCTACAGTCAGGACAAAATGATGCTGTTCTTGTGTTGCTCGCTCTGGACTGCAGGAGCGAGTGACTTTAGACACGGCATTCTCCTAACGGTTGGATATGTTTAGATGTGCAATTTACATCTGGTTTAGATGGCAGAATTCTCCACAATGACAGATGAAAGCAGGGAAGTTACCCCCACAGGGCCCTCAGTAGTAGAGGATATACTTTTTTTTTTTTTTTAAAGATTTTATTTATTTATTTTCAGAGAGAGGAGAAGGGAGAGAGAAAGAGCAATGTATGGTTGCCTCTCACATGGTCCCCACTGGGGACCTAGCCTGCAACCCAAGCATGTGCCCTGACTGGGAATCGAACCGGGACCCTTTGGTTCCCAGCCCGCGCTCAATCCACTGAGCTACACCAGCCGGGGGTAGGATATACTTTTTTAAAAAAGATTTTATGTATTTATCTTTAGAGAGAAGGGAAGGGAAGGAAAAAGAGAGGGAGAAAAACATTGATATGCGAGAGATACACTGATTGGTTGTCTCTTGCACACCCCCAACTGGCTGGGGGCCTGGCCCACAATCCAGGCATGTGTCCTGACAGGGAACTGAACTGGCGACCTTTCGGTTCGCAGGCCGGCACTCAGTCCACAGAGCCACACCAGCCAGGGCGAGGATATACCCGTCAGCACACATCTAACACAGGTAATGAAACTCGAGTGTCAATACAACCTTACCTCTGGTGGGTGCCGATCCCTTGCCATGAGCATCAGAATCTCTTCTTTCAGGTCACTGCGAAAAGTGTGACCATATTCTTTACTATCTTCAAACAAAAAGGAATGTAGTGAGAAGTGATTGCCATGATGTAAAACTCTGCTGACCTTCACCTCCTGTTAGCTGTTATCCATACTTTTTCATGGGTGAAAACAAGTCACTGGCATTACCTATTCAAGGTTTATTTCAGGGTTCCAGAAAACCAGCAGGATGCTCTGTGATAAGAGTAACTAAGCAGTGAGAGCCAATGCTGCTCTCAGTCAAGTGCACACACACTGCAGTTGAGCTGCCACCAGCTCTGGTGGGATCCTGCTTCACAGCATTTGCGAGTCGTGACCTTTTACGTATATTAGTGCGGTCCTGTGAGGAAGCAGCAGGGCAGGGCTGCAGTCTCAGTGTGTCAGACACAGAGACCTGAGGCAGACAGAGACTGACTTTCTGGTCACCCAGGGGAAAAGCTACGGCATCTTCTGCAGCCAATTTATACATACACGTAAACCCAGAGTCAGGCCTGTTTCTCAGAAACGTAAGTCTCAACTGCTGGTCAGCAACTGAACCACAGTGATGAGACATGGCAGAGAGGAACAGGCATTGGGGTTTGAGACCTGAATTTGTATTTAGGGCATGCCACTTCATTAGCACTGATTCTAATCTCCCCTCTGTTGTATCTCACAATGGGAGCACAAAGCCTACCCTTTTCCTGTTCCTAAGGGGCTAAGGCCATTTTAAATACATTGTCACTCATGCAAGTTAACATGCAACACGAGAAAACGACCCTGAAGCCGACTCAACTAAGGTCTCAGTTTAGTCGGAAGTGGAGGTTTCCACCCCTAACAGCGCCGGCATGTTTGTTAACCAAAATGCAGGGCAATGAAGTGACGTGGGCCTGGACTCGCGAGCTGAAACCGACCTTTCCAAATTTGAGGAATCACTTCTAGTCTGTTGGCCACATCCAGTGCTCGGAGAAGATCTATCAATGCTTGGGAATGAGGAAAGAAGACCTGATTAAGAGAAATACAAACATATTTTTAAAATATTACTCGACAAAAACACCGAAAAAACATGTATAATGATACATGATAATGAATCGTCTTACTGAAGGTATGAGGTCCTTGTACCATTTCAAGGTGACATCAATTTGTTCCATCAGACAAAGCAAACTGAAGAACTTGGAACTACAATGGAGAGGAAAAGCACGTTTAGTCTAACAGTTTACAAATTACAAATGATTTCAAGTTATATGGGGCCATGCTTAACCCAGGAGGTGTTAACTGTGTTTTCTGGACTTCCCAATTGATACCTTCTTATTTTCAACCGGTCATTCGTGACCCCCTCCTCAGTATACTCTTGCCTCGTGGTGAGCAGACAGTAAATACTTTATTTGTTTTAAAGCACTCAATGTGAAGAAAGCATCTGGGCACACAGAAGACAATCACCACATACCTACTGAGCTTACTCAAGTTCCTGTCTTCATCTGCCTAAAAGCAAACCCAGCTAAGAAGTCTCAGGGTGCTCCACTATCTATATCTTTAAGAACCAGAGACTGCGATACAATCTTTATGGACCCTTGCTGCTATAAGTTAAAAACTGTAAAATAGGAGGGCACACAGGGAAAGATACGTGGAGTTAATACGTTACCAAGAAACTCAGCCTGGCCAATCAGTTCCACCACTGCTGAAATTTCCCAGTGCTCCATTAACATGCACTGCTCAGCCCAGGCGTGCTGCCTGCAGCCCGGTGAAGAGGGAGGGCCACCAACAGCCTCCCACTTGCAGAGTCAACTAACGGTGGCCAAAGAGTGCTCCGCCAGTGCCGAAGGGTGCACTTCCGACACACTTACTAATAGAAGTTACGCCGATGACTGGGTCCAATGAATTTCCAGTTGTCGCCAGTGTTTAAAAGGCCGTTTACTTGGTAAGCCAGTTCTAGATCTTTGAGAGAGGAGCACTGAAAATTTGTTAGTAAGCATCACTTGTACGAGATCCTTAACAGGCAAATGGTGGCTCATTACATTGCAAAAACGTATAGTTACTTGCGGGAACATTCATGCTAATTTGACAACAAATGAGTTACAAGAAATGGGGGGGGAACCCCCAGAACAAAACCCCCCGTTCTGTGAAATTTCAAGGAAATTGATTTTGCTCTAAATTATTTCTAACTATAATTTAGAAACCCTGCAAAACACTTGGTCGCGTGCACAGAGACAGAGGGAGAACTCCCCCAGCATCAGGGTACAAGCAAAACACACGGAAGGACTGCAAAACCCAGCACAGGAGAACTGCTAAGTAAACTGCAGTCCTTCCCTCCTATGAACTCCTGCACTGCGGTCAACAAACACAGCACCACGGAAATGTGTCTGTGTGCGCATGTTTAACACCCGGGGGAAAAACACCCCAAATGACACAAACTGGAAAGCAGTTATCCCTAGGGAACAGGATATGCTGATTCATTCGGAAGCTGTTTGAAATTTTTCCTATATTAGCATGATAAAATGAAAACCAAAATAAAAAACCAAAGCCATCAATTTTAAAAGCCACTAGTAGACAAATATGAAACACGCTAAAACCTTATCTGGACAAAGGTATGAAAAAAGGCCAACGGCAATGAATGCAGTAGAGAAGGGCAGGGATGCTGTGCAATTTAGTACAGACTCTGGAGAAAGAGCAAAGCAGCCGACGGCGCCAACGGGACAGCAAATGGAGGGACCGGGTGGCTCCCCGCCCCTCGCTCCCAGTTAGAGAAGGTTAGGAAATGAGTGAAAGGAAAGCGGAAAACAACAGTTAACAACAAACGGTACTTACAACTCTCATGGCTGATTGAAAAAACATATCTGAAAATGAAAATTCACTTTGGTTACTCTACACAAAATTTTCTATTTTCATGTCAGTAACATTAATACAATTCTTGGCAATAACACTAGTAACATATAAGATAAACGTAAGGGAATAAAACTTCAAGCTGAGAGGAAGTATATAGCAAAGTACTACAGGTATTTTGGCTTTCTCAGCATAATCACTCAAGAGATTACTAAAGTAAACCCTGTCCCCGTAACAAGGCCTCTGATGACTGACAGTCAGGAAAACAAGCTCCCTGTACATACCATCATCTGGGTCCTGTGGGGAAAATTTCTTTCCCATTAATTCATTCATGATGTCATAGATCACAAGGGATGATCCTTTTGAAGGGCTTTCTGCAGAACAAGCAAATAATGTTTATCGTAAGTCCTCTCCCAGCAGAGACTTTTCCCTTCCTTCTTAGTCCTTCACAGCTCAACACTGATTGAAGCAGCCCTGACTGGTGTGGCTAAAGGGTCCCCGGTTCAATTCCCAGTCAGGGCACATGCCTGGGTTGCAGGCCAGGTCCCTAGTAGGAGGTGTGCAAGAGGCAACCACACATTGATGTTTCTCTCTCTCTCTTTCTCCTTCCTTTCCCCTCTCTCTAAAGATAAATAAATAAAAATCTTGGGGAAAAACAAACCATTGACTGCAGTAGAGAGAGACGGACACATACAGACACCCTTGCCAAGTGTATGTGCTTAGAAAAGCAAACGTGGTTTTTGCTAGCAATTGTTTTGTGCTCCTTTTCAGAATAATCAGGATGAGCAGCCCAAAGAAAACTGCACAATTAATCAATGTGGGCAGCCCTTTAAATCACATAACCTGAGTACTAACAGGTCAGAAAATGTACCAACAATATAGGTGCAATATTCTCAAATATACCACATTCCTCATTACATCACCTTCCTCACCTGATTCACATGCAAGCGACGACAGTTTTTTAATGACAGCACAGATGTATTTTTTCAAGCATGTTTTCATTTGCTAGCAATCTTAACTATTTTATGCATTATGTGACAATATATTTTATATGTATTATTTTTTCATTATTTTAGGCTTTCTCCTTTGGTTAAATTCCTAGAAATTGTTACTGTAGGCAGCCAATTTATAAACATAAGACAAACCGGGGGAAATAAAAAGACCGACACTCCCCCCTTCACTCTGCCTCCACGGACACGGGTGTGGCTTAGGAAGCAAAGTGCTGCCGACTCTGGTCAGCAAGCGAACCCAGGCTATAGGTCACAGTACAGAGGGGCGAAGAGGCCGGGGTCAGTTCCTCCACAAAGTTGCCGAGGCTGAGTAAAATTTGAAACGATACGATTATTATGGACTACTTACATGTTCCCAAGATAAACTCAGCCACCTGCTTCACCCACCCTAAAAGATATCAAACTTCCTTACAGGTGAAGACGTAGATTTTGTAAAATTAACACTCCAAAATAGACAATCAAGTTCTTCTCTGTTGTTTTTATACATAAAGTCTGCTGTAGGGAGAAGGACCAGAATCGTCAGTTCTGAACCAGTGGGTTCCTTCTCATCAGCAGGCAAATGCCTAAGAACCAGCAGACACACTGCTACACGTGCCTCCCAAGCATGGGACAAGACCCTGTGCATGATTCATTTAATCGTCACACCTGACGGTGTCACTCAGGTAAGGTATCCAGTCCATTCTGACAGAGCTGGTAAATGGTAGAGATGACATTTCAACTCAGGTGTGCCTTGCTCCCAAGTCCATTCAACAGAGCACAGCTCCCAATAAGGACTGGCTAACTTGAAAGTAGGTGACAAATGGAGTCCCAAGATTCCCACACAAGACTTCAAAATAAGATCAAGGCTACCATGGGACAGCACTGTCCAACAACTTACTGCAAAGTCGAGAATATTCCGTATCTATAGTACTGAGCAAACTAGCCAGCAGCCACATGTGACTACTGAGCACTAATGCAACAATGGAACTTTAAATTTTACTTAATTTTAATTAAATAGCCACATGCGGTCGTAGCTATTGCATTGGAGAGCAAAAGGAACTCCCAACTAAAGTACCTTCTGATCAGTTCTTTCCTTTTAAAAAAATTTACTGATATTAGAGAGAGAGGGAGGGAAAGAGCAGTGGTGAGAGAGAGACAAACATCAATTAGTTGTTCCACTGATCTGTGCATTCATTGTTTTTTTTTTTTAAGATTTTATTTATTCATTTTTAGAGAGGGGGAAGAGAAGGGGGAGAGAGAACTATCAATATGTGGTTGCCTCTCATGCGCCCCATATTAGGGACCTGGCCTGCAACCCAAGCATGTGCCCTGACTGGGAATCAAACTGCCAACCCTTTGGTTCACAGCCCGCGCTCAATCCACTGAGCTACACCAGCCAGGGCCTAGCTGGTTGATTCTTGTATGTGCCTGGACCCGGCATGGAACCCGCAACCTTGGCTTGTCGGGAAGACTGAGATACATGGCCAGGCTGGTCATTTCTGACTGTACACCAACACTGCGAGTGCATTTAATGACCCCTCCCCACCTCCTGCTCAGTTTTACACCACAAACTTACAGCCTTCAACTTACTTGCTATTTATTTGAGGAAATAAATTTCTGCTCAAAAAAAACTGTAGGTTAATATGAGAATTCTCTTTTCTCAATTCATATGCATGAAAGGTGCTGGATCAATTTTTTACATAAATTAAATAATACAATATCATACATACCATGTTGATAAAACAGCTGAATAACATAGTGATACGTTGCAAGTGAGGGTTCTCAAATAACCAGGTACATAGAAAAAAAAAAAAAGTCAAACACAGCTATCTAAAATATAGCTTACTGAAACACAATGAATTAAAAACATATTATGTTGATATTTAAATGAAATATGATACATTTCTACTATTTCTCTGAACAAAAACATTTCCCAACTCATCTGATTAAAATAAAGGTAGGAAGCCGAGACGCTTATTACTAAAATGTTATACCTAATGTACTTGTATTATCACCTTCATTTAAGAACACTAAAGCACACCAATGGGAACTGATTCTCCAACCTTCAATAATGTTAGTACTGAAAAATGTGTAACACGTTAGCATACACTTAGGTTCAAATACCTAATTATGCTAGAAAATGCCATGGGATTTAAAACTAGCTAACTGTAAGTGAATAATTCTCCCTACAATCAAGAGGTCCATAAAAAGGTACCTAAAATACTAAAAGAATGTTCTAGTTTGCTATAAAGAATGTGAAGATAATAAAGGCGTTCCCAACGCATAATTCTGCACGTTGCAAGTGGAAAGGAAATTCCCAACGTATTATGTAAATAGTGAAAAAGAATTTACAGTTTCTTTTTTGCTTGTCTGGACCTGAAACTTCCAGTCAGCACTGTTTTGGTCTTAACTGAGAGGCACTAGGAGGCATCTTTACCTATTCCGAGGGCTTTCATTTCACGGAAGGTCTGCAAGGCTGGCAATTTTCCAAATGCATAAAACCTTCGCAGACATTTCAGAATGGTATTAAAAGTCTGTAGATTTGGTTTCACCTTCTGCGCAGCCATTTGTTTCAGCAGCTCCTAGTGAAATTAAGAGCAGAAAGCATTTTTTAAGCCTGGGGACATAGTCTGTCCAGTGAACAAAAATACTAAAAAAGAACTTGGCTGTCAGGCTGTATCTAAAGCAGGTGAACATATCCCTAATTTAAGAACCAGTGACGGCCTTTTGGAGAAGTCCTCCATTCAGCTGCCCCACCTCCACCTGATCAAGGTGTCTGTCTTCAGCCCTCTGCCTAGTGAGTCTGAGACTCAAGCACACGAATAGATTAAAGTGGACTGTGCATTTTCCCTTTTTTAAATGAGTTGTGTGGTATAAAACATGTTTGTATTTCTGCTACTTCAAAACAGCAATGTCAATTTTATTAAACTTTCCTATTGGGAACCGCCCTGCCTGATTTCAGAAGCTGTTAACCTCCCATGGCTAAGGTTGAGTGAGAGACCTTGGGACCTTAAGCAACTAAGGAGACAAAGCTTATCTCCCTGGCAGGGGCGCCACCTCTGCCCCTTTTACTTCACCCTGCTTGGCCTCGAGCCCATGGCTGGTTAGCCAATGATTGGTAAGATTCCTCAAGGGAGGATCGACCTAAGACAGGCACGGTCATGAGGAGGCCCGCAGGGAAGGACTTGGGGGCCACAGAAAAAGGGGATGATGGACCCTCGCCCCTTGGCTTTGACATAGCCCGAGTCCTCATTCTGTCTTCGAGAAGTCTCCTAATCTCTTGGCTGCCTCACTTCCCCCACCTGACTTAAGCCTGAAACAATGATGGAGGGCGGTGCGGCCCTGTGCTGGGAAAGGTGGGTTCCCCAGGCGATCAGCCCTAAGAAAGAATGCATAAAATCCTGTGAAACC
This sequence comes from Micronycteris hirsuta, assembly GCA_004026765.1. Taxonomy (NCBI): domain Eukaryota; kingdom Metazoa; phylum Chordata; class Mammalia; order Chiroptera; family Phyllostomidae; genus Micronycteris; species Micronycteris hirsuta. The sequence continues at coordinate 10,706 of PVJI01016456.1, forward strand.
TGCTTTGCTAAGAATGTCCTCAATTTTCTGATATGGGTCCAAGCATGAAATGAGTTTGTTTCCCGAAGTTTTATGGCCCTTTAGCTAACCAACCCTGACTCAGAATAAGCCCTGTAGTTCTTTGTATGTTATCTATTGTTTGATCCTTACTACCTGACAATGATTGATGAGCTTTCCTTGTATTCCTGTGCAAACTGAACCCAATAAAAGCCCATTGAGGAAAAGGCTCCTGGCCCTTCTCCTTTGAGAGATCAGCCACTTTTCCTCCCCAAGCAGATCATGTCTTGGTAGACTTATTTTAATCCGTGGTGGATGGGGGGCTCTGTGGGCAAAGCTTCCCCACGCTTTCCAGATAATTTTTCAATAAGTGTGCATTAATTTTGTAATGAAAAACCTATTACGAGAAATAACTGAATGAAACAGCTCAGTCTTCCTGCATTCCAGCTGACTGCTCTGGGCCAAGCAGCTTTCTCCTCACCTGTCAGACACCGCTACTTAGATTACAGGGTGCCCGGAAGGGCGCACCTGGGCAGCCACTGTATGAGACCCCAGAACGGTGGCTGCCTTGAAGATACTCAGTGGATGCTGTCTCTATGCCAGGTATTTCTAGCAAAAGGTATTTTAGGCCTATTAAAACACAAAGCAAGGGTTCCTTCTTACCAACATATTATTCCATTTTTCCTCAAATTTCTCATTCATCATTGCTGTTGCCTCAATCAGTGAATTGAAGGTGTGTACATCGGCTATAAAAGAACAGAACCACTTTAACAAAATCTGGGATTGAAGATCAACCCCCAAATGACTCAATTCAAGACAAAGTGTTCAGGAACATGTGACTCCAAGCTAATTACGACGTGTCCACAAAAGTAGAAACCACTCTAGTTTTGTGTCTCTGCTCCTGTTTCAGTCATCAATACCACAGGAAAAGGCAAAAAGGGAGGCAATGATGGAGGCAAGATCCAAAGAGTCTACAGATTCCTGAGAGAAGGAGAAGAGAGTTCACCTAACACTTACCATGGAGCCTGTTGTTTAATAACTCAGTGTACAAGTTTAATGCCTGCATGGGAGCTCGGTGCTGGAAGGGGGGACAAATAAAAACAAAACATCATCAAATAGGTTCCTTTAACAAATATCTGCACATCTCCTGTCCTAAGGTTCGGGAACACAGTGGTAAACAATGCAGATACGTTCTAGCTCTCATGAAACTCATGCTCTAGAGCGGTGGTTCTTTAGAAGGGCCAATCTACTTCCAGGTGACATTAGGGTGGTGCCTGCAGACGTCTGCAGTTGTCACAGTGAGGGGGCAGGGGGAGGATGTGCCCCTGGCATGCACAGCGCAGAGGCCAGGGAGCTACTAAAGACCCTATGATAATACAAGGGAAGCCCCCACAACTGTCAACAGTTCTGAGATTAAGAAACTCCGATTTAGTGGGAATTAGAGATAAAAATATATAAGCAAAACAAACGTTACCTTCACCATTCCTCGGATCATTGTGCAGTAGGAATGTGCATTTTTCTCTGGCATTAGAGCAAAGATTCTCTCAGCATTGTTTTTTGCTCTAGACACAGGAGAGTAAAGATGAACCAAGGGAGAAAGGACAAGCAAACAATTCATTGAGAGTATGCAACTTTCTCAGCACTGTGCCAAGCACTTTTACACATACAATTTCAAACAATTCTTACCACCCGGAGAGGGAGATAAAGTTAGCACCATTTTGAAAATGAGAAGAACTGAGGCTCAAAGACGTTAAGTTGTCCAGGGCTTTGCAGTTAAATGGCAGAACCAGGACTGAAAAGGGACCCAAAATGCAGACATGTGCTGCATGATGACGTTCCAGTTAGCAACAGACCACATATATGACAATAGTATCAAAAGATTATAACGGAGCTGAAAACAATCCTACTGCCTAGTGACATCATAGCACATGCAGTGCCCCCGTGCTCATGGTGAGCCTGGAGGGCGCCGCCCACTGCGCCGCAGTGAGCACGGCACACACAGTACAGCAGTGCGCCATGCCACCAGGTTCACGCGAGAGCCTGTACTCTGGGATGCTCACGCAGGAGGCAATCACCTAACAAGGTACTTCTCTGAGTGTATCCCTGCTGCTAAGTGGCACCCGACTGTACACTCATGGTGTTACACAAAAAGCCGTCTGTATGACACTGTTCACCGTTTCCCCGTCCTCCTTCATCAGATGTGGTTCCCCAGAGGAAACAGCAGCTTCTCCTGCATCTTCAGTCCTATTATCGCACGCGTACATGTCATAATCTACCTACTGCACCTACTCTTCCTTAAAAAAATGTAAAATACAGGTGCTTTTTTACACAAACTGTGCTATACCTCAATTCTCCCTCATACCCGTGTCTCATAAATTAAGAGAACCAGGCTTTGAGCCAGGATGGTATTCCCAAGTCCACACTCTTAACCAGCCTGTGACATTATTAAATCTACTTAAGAAGTTTAATCTGTGATTCTAATCAATTTATCGCTTCACAAGAGACTTTAGATATTAATGGTAACTTTCTTTCTCCAGATGTCCACATAAAATACCTTTCTTTTATGTAGACAGTTCTATTTGGTCAATTTAAATTCTCAAATGTTAAATGTTATCCACCTTTTGTTTGGAACTACATTCTAGTACGTGTGTATTCTCAGGCACACAAAAATATTGAATCCTTCAGAAGTAGGTCTGTGTTGCAAGGCAGAACTACTGACGAACTACCAAAGGGAACATACTCTGTGAAGGGTACATGGAGTTCAGTGGCAGGGGGCGGGGAAGGGAATCAAGTGTGAATGTTGTGCTGTTGGTTACAAGTAAAGATCTTATGAAAATAAATCCAAAGGCATGTGAATACTAACTGGGACACATATTGTACACTAAAAACAAATTATATTTTAGAACATTAAAGGATGGTTACCATTTTGGGGAGGGGGTGATGGTGATGGGGAACATTCCACACGCTGCAGAAAACTAACATGGAATTCTAATCACGAGTAACGTACCTCCAAGTCACTCCAAGCTGGTGACCAGCCTTCTTCTTAGATTTCTCGGTATTTTCCTCTGAGGCCTCTTCCTGAAATGAACCACCATCAACAGAAATAAAACAAAAGATGACAACAAACTTCACTCTCCCGATTAGACTACTCAAAATCAGGACGACAAAGGAAACTTCAGATAAATGAAAGAAATACAGATCCAGCAGAAGGTGAAGAGGAGACCCAGGAAATGTTTATTAAGAATGTTAATTTCTTAGGCATAAGTCAGCTCATTTCCAGATGAAAGTGATGTTGGCCCTTAAAGTATCTGCACCCCGTGTGCAGCCCAGACACAGAAACTGGAAATCCAAACAACACAGCCTGTTTCCTCAGGGGCTACACCCGGCTTGATCCATACCAAAATACTATTCATTATTAGGGTATAGGCAAGAGAAAACTACATATCAGGGTACAGAACACAGTCAATGTCTAATGCTAACCCAACACAGCTAAAGAAAATTGAATCAGGCTACATTTTGTACTTTATTCTAAACAAAGTTCTGGGGTGAGGCTGATGTAAAGCAAGACAGGCTCGGGTAGAACTGCCCAGCTCAGCGCTGGCGGCTCTGTGGCTGGGGCTGGAGGGGCAGAGAACCAGCGGGGCCAGCGAATCCTGAAGACACTCTGGAAGCCAAGGTGTGACTGCAACCCACTGCCTATGCACTTGAAAAATGGAAAAGACAAACTTCTAACACCTAGAAATGCTTAATTTTTTTGATATGATTTTTCCTTATGCATATGAAACTTTTTAAAAAAAACGGAATACATATTGTAGCCTATTCTCCCACTTAGCAATTACTTTTCCATGACACTGATACCATAATTCAACCACTCACTATTGGACACGTCGTTTGTTTCCAACATTTTTGCAATTATAAGTATTAATCTATCAAGAAAAACGTCATACAGTCATACCTCAGTACTCGTCGGCCTCAGAACTCATCAAACCCTGTACTTGTCACATTTTGATGAGAAAAAAAAGTTTCAGCATTTGGAACTTGCTTGGGACTTGTTGCACTTGCTAGAACTTGCATGAGTCACAACACCACCCCGCAAGAGAAAACACTTCATCATCTGGTACTCATCAGTTTCGGCACTCGTCATGAGTTCCAGAACGAATTAACAAGTACTGAGGTATCACTGTACATACACCTTTGTTCACATGAGCCAAAGGCTTCCTTGGGATCTTTTTCAAGAAGTCAAACACCTGGGCCGAGAGAGGCTATTACTCAGTAACAACAGGCCAGCCTTAGGCAGGTGTTCTGTATCCCCTGCAGAGAGGGCCCACTCCTGTATGAGTTTGTGAGGGGACTGTGGCCAGGTCGTTCCCTGTCTGCCACACGTCACACCGTCACTGTAATTAATAACATAGGAGTTTGCAAACATTTCTGGTCAAAACTTTTGACTGCAAGAGGTCAAAATATTTTTAAAGGAAGGGTTCAAGGACTTCTGGCCAAGATGGGCGTAGGTGGACACACTGTGCCTCCTTGCACAACCAAAAGAGGAAAAACAGCAATTTAAAAAACAAAAACAGCCAGAACTGACGGAAAACTGAACTAAGTGGAAGTCCGACAACCAAGGAGTTAAAGAAGACACATTCATCCAGACCCATAAGCGGGGCGGAGCCGGGTGGAGAGCGCTTGGCGAGCCCGGAGAGGCCCGTGGCGGGCGTGCCTGGCAAAAACGCGGTGGGTGCACTGGGGCTGAGACTGGTGGACGGGGTGGTCCCTCATTCTTGAGCAGATAAACCGGGAGGAAAAGCTGGGGAGCGGAACAGACCGTGCGGCCCACCAACGCAGGGAAATAAAGCCTCAAACCACCAACTGAAACACCTGTGGGGTTGAGGCAGCAGTGGGAGGAACTCCCAGCCTCACAGGAGAGTTCGTTGGGGAGACCCACAGGGACTTGGAACTGTGCAGCCCGTCCACTCACCCGGAGCCAGCAAAGAAGGACTTGCTTGTGGGTAGCTGGGGAAGTGCGGAGAACAGTGCCATTGTTCTCTCAGGCCCCGCCCCCACAGCCAGTGTCACAACACAGTAACGTGGGTTACCCCATTCTGGTGAACACCTAAGGCTCTGCCCCTTAAAGTAACAGGCCCACTGAGGGAAAAAAAGGCTCAAATGAAAGAACAAATCAAACCTCTAGAAAAAAATAACAACTAAGTGACGAAGAGATAGCCAACCTATCAGATGAACAGTTCAAAACACTGGTAATCAGGAAGTTCACAGGATTGGTTGAAATTTGGTTGCAATTAGATGAACAAATGAAGGATACGCTAAAGGAAATGAGGGGAAATGTGCAGGGAACCAATAGGGAGAGCAGAAAGAACCAGCAGAAAGAAAAAAACATCCAACCAGAAAAGAATGAATAAACAAGAATTCAAAAAAATGAGGAGAGGCTTAGGAACCTCCAAGACATCTTTAAACGTCCCAACATCCGAGTCATAGGGGTGCCAGAAGGAGAAGAGGAAGACCAAGGGATTGAAAACTTATTTGAACAAATAATGAAGGAGAACTTCCCCAAGCTGGTGAAGGAAATAGTCTTCTAGGAAGTCCAGGAAGCTCAGAGAGTCCCAAAGAAGTTGGACCCAAAGAGGAGCACGCCAAGGCACATCATAATTATATTACCCAAGATTAAAGATAAGGAGAGAATCTTAGAAGCAGCAAGAGAAAAGGAGACAGTTACCTACAAAGGAATTCCCATAAGACTGTCAGCTGATTTCTCAAGAGACCTTACAGGCAAGAAGGGGCTGGAGAGAAGTATTCCAAGTCATGAAAGGCAAGGACCTACATCCAAGAATACTCTATCCAGTAAAACTTTCATTTAGAATGGAAGGGCAGATGAAGTGCTTCTGAGATAAGGTCAAGTTCAAGGAGTTCATCATCACCCAGCCTTTATTGTATGAAATGTTAAAGGGATTTATATAAGGCATGGAGGGATATCAACAGGGGAGTGGGAGGTGGAGAGAGGAGGAAAAAATAGAGAATAAGTAGCATAAGCGGTAGGTAGAAAACAGACAGGGGGAGGTTAAGAATAGTATGGGAAATGCAGAAGCCAAAGAACTTATGTGTATGACCCATGGACAAAAACTAAAGGGCAGGGAACGGGGGGTGTGTGAGGCGGAGGGGAATACAGGGGGGGACATGGGACAACGGTAATAGCATAATCAATAAAATATATTAAAAAAAAGAAAAAAAAAGGAAGGGTTCAAGTAACTGTTTAAATCTTTCCCTTCCTCTGCACCACTTTTTTAAAAATCAAAATACTGTTCCATACCACATTTCCGAACAAATCTCTACTACACTAACACATAACACAAAACCCCACCTTATTTGAGGTGTTACTACAGAAAAAATTTTTAAAAAATTACTGCCAAAACACATTACCAACTCTTCTGATTTTTCACTTTGTTGAAAATGATAATCAGCTGGGGGCTCTTGGTCACCATAGTAACACAATAAATCCAAGAGACTATTAGTTGTTTCCAGAGATACAGTGGTGCCTGTGAGTGTAGAAGAGAAAAGGGAAACTCTGAAAATCAAAGAACTAAAGCCCATTAGATTAAAATCCTTCATTTTTTCTATGAGCTCTAGCTTCATTGGCCACATATTTAGTATCACCTACCATAATAACAATAAATACACTTCATATCAACTTAAACACCTGGAACGGTACAGACAGGGACAATCCCTACTAACCACATACTCTGACAAAAAGATTAAGATACAAGACAAAGTTTGACCATGTGCGTACTTATTTAGGTACTCATATCCCCAGAGAAACTATCTCATGGTTTCTAACTACCATCTCCCAACTGACCACTCTCAATTATTGCCACTTGGTTCCCCCAGCCCAGTCCCATTTTTACAAATGCAAAGAGAAATATTCCACTTGGATCCAGGCCCTCACTGAAGGACTTGTCCAGAAATACTAGCATAAATGTCTAATTATAATAGCTTCTTAAAAATTGTTGTTCAAAACACTATCCTCCCATCTTGACACTTAATTAAGAGGGAAATAAGAGAACAGAAAGACATGAAATATAATATACTGTTTTAAAAAAATAACTGCATTTTTCTGCCCTGGCTGGTGTGGCTCAGTGGATTGAGCGTGGGCCTGTGAACCAAAGGGTCGCTGGTTCGATTCCCAGTCAGGGCATATGCCTGGATTGCTGGCTAGGTCCCCAGTTGGGGACACCTGAGGGGCAACCGCACACTGATGTTTCTCTCCCTCTTTCTCCTTCCCTTCCTCTCTCTTTAAATAAATAAATAAATAAATAAATAAATTCCCTACCTGTAATACAGCACAAGTGAACAATAAACTAACAGTTGCAACTTTATCTGTAATTTTAAAGTGAAGCTAAAACAGAACTTGAAATATTATTTATTAAACTACTAAAGATATAAACACAGCCATCAAGCAGCAAAAGTACAGTAACACCCGTAAATTTTACTCACAACTATTGGGATCACATAACCACAGCCCACTCCTAGCTCATTTGTTCCGAGGGGGGAGCTTTAAGTGAACTGAGTCACCTGCTTGCAGTAGATGATCAAACATGTCCACTGACGCTTTGACTTTTTTGAGCTTGATTCGTTCCTTCAGGGCGGCTTCACTTATGTCTTCAATTTGAGGTTCAAAGCACTCAGGCATTAAACACTAGGAAAGCAAGACGGCCGAGGTTACTATGAACAGGTAACGGTGGGAAGATAACGGAGCAGGACAACATTTTTATCACCAACAAACCAAAATAAAATGTCACTGTTCCACTTTGTGTTTCATGTACCAAAAACTATGACCACTTTAACATGTATGTCTTCAGAGAAAATACAGCTTCTAAAAAAATATAAAACAAAATAAATAAATAAAATGCCTCTCTAGTACCTCAAACATAAGTATCTCCTAGCTTGGGGAGAAAAATTTAAACCCACCCAAACATAAATACCTAATCTATATCTGGAGAATCCTACTTCGAACTAAATTTCCCAACTAGAAGCTGAACTTACTACTTTCCCCTCCTAAAACCACCCTTTCTCTTTCCTCCCCATCCTGGTTACGAGTCAGAGTGGACCTGGTTTCCAAAGGCAGCAGCCTTTCATCCCGATGCTTTGTTTCACTGTTAGCATCTATCATGAAGGTAAACTGGTTCACCTCTTTCAGTAACTTATTCAAATACTTGTGAATGTCTACTACTTTACACCAGCTACTGGGGATATAGAGATGAAAGTCATTCTCTACCCTCAAGGTGCTCACATCTAACAGAGAGCAAATAAGGAAATAATTATGATACACTGTGAATGGTAAACAACATAAGAGAGCTCAGCCATGTGGGAATGCTGCCTGCCATGGAGGCAGAGGACGACCATGGGAGGCTTCAGACAAAAGGGAGCTAAGCACAGAAGAGTAACTGTTAGTCAAAAGCAAAAAGGGGAAAGGGCGGGCCAACAAACGGGCTTCCCTAGCTGCCACTGTCTCAGTTTAGGCTTTCAGTTGCCTCGGCTTCCTCATCTGTCTCTAGGAGGGGCTGCTTGAAAACCAGGAGGGCTTTGATGGGGGATGTGTGTTTTGAAAAGTGCTTTTGGTCATAACAAGTGTGAACTTATATTTCTACTAAAAAACTCAGGAGGGCAGAGACACATGTGTTTTGCTCACCACTATGATGACAACACTAAGCAGACAGGCACTGCACACACGCTCACTCACTCACTCTTCATGACTACAGAACAAAGAGGTAGGCGGAAATACAATTTGGACTTCAACACAGAGGGATGTGGGCCAGATATACAAGAATGCCAAACAGAGTAAAAGGGCTGAAGCAGAGTGTAGGCAGTAGAAACAGAAAACAACTGAGCACGGAAACCTAAGGAAGGCATCAATGCTAAGAACTTAGATGGAAGTTACTGAGAGAAAATGAGAGAAGTAGTCATATAGGTGAAGATCTAGGAGTCAGGTGTCACAGAAGCCAAATGGGGAAAATAAGATGAGGAGCAAAAATATACAGAAGGAGTTTAAAAAAAAAAGGCTAGTATTATAAACACACATAATTATACATTAAATGACTTTTTACCCAAATATTGAGGGCATTCAAATGGCTACTCAAATATTAGGCATGAAAGCTTGGTCTAATTTACATTTATATACTATTATCTGAAAATTGTAATTCTCTCTCCTTACCGGTATATGAGGTTCAGCTATGTCCTTCTGAAAATATTTGGGATGTAAATTAATAATAAACTTTGCTGCATTCTCCCCAGACTTCTTTGCCAATAAAAATGAACGCTATAGTAAGAAAAAAAAATCATATGTGAATTGGTATTTACATGTAATTTAGATTTAAGAGATCAAAGTCACACCCTTGGAAAGATTTATTAGTCTCTCCCTTAAAAAGGAATGCAACAACCCTGGCTGGTGTGGCTCAGTTGTTTCGAGCATCATTCCATAAACCAAAAGGTTGTGGGTTTGATTCCCAGTCGGACACATGCCCAGGTTGTGGGTTCAGTCCCAGGTTGGGAAGCGTACAGAGGCAACCAATTGATGTTTCTCTCTTGCATGGATGCTTCTCTTCCTCCCTTCCTCTCTCTCTAAAAATCAATAAATGTGTCCTCAGGTGAGGAAGGGAAAAAAAATGGAATGCAAAAACACACAGACTCCCAATTAGAATTTAATTACATAACATATGCCCACCTCTGCTGAGTGCGACCCAGTAGCAGGTCATGTCTTGTACACCCATCGAGGTACATAAAAACAATGCATTAAACTGAGTGGACTGCACCAGTGTGAAAGGGCCCTAAAGGTTAAAAACCCAAACCAACCCTCCCCCCTCTGTAATTAATCTCTAAAACTTTTTGATGAAACTAGTGAAAGATTCAAAACTTTACCAATTTAGGTTTTTACAAGTAAGTTAAATTATACATGTAGTTTTGTACCCAAACCAACAAGATAAAAGATAATAGTACAAAAAGCACATGAAAGTACTCACCGATTCCATAGAGGATGCTGGTATGAGGTAAGGATCATCTTGAAATGAGTAAGGGGCAGCTGTGGTATCCTGTAGAGAAGAGACAGGAGGCTCTTTAGCTAGATTTTTATTAAGAGGATCTTGTGAGTTTCAGGGATGTCCAAAAAGTCTATAAAATAAATTTTAATTATGTAGGTAATACACAATGCAGAAATATGTGTGTACATGTGTGTGGGTACAGGACATATATCTATAGCTATATATGTAGAGAGACACTAATACCTAATGTTCTCTCAGCTCTGTAAGACTTGGTTATAATCATGCATAGCTTAAATTGAACAATTGTTCAAACCCCTACGACTGCTTCTTAAGATCTGAGTCTGCTGTTAATAGGGACTATTGTTGGTTTAAACTCTATGTAATGATCCTCTGAACGAACCAGTCTGGACACCAGTGTCCTTCAAAGCACGGTCACTAAACCAGGCCTTCTCAGGACATGGGAACAAGCAGTAGCTTCTCTGTGTCCTCCTGCCCAAGGTTCTATACTTCCTTCCACTCCAGCATCACCAGAGGCTCACTCAGAATTGCCCCCAAATTACTTCCACTATTCCTCTCCTCTCCCTCAGAGCACCCTTTCCTGGGCCTCACGGAACCTTTGTTCCAGAGAAAACTATTCACCCTACAACCTGATCTCTTCTGACCATCCCCTGTTACCTTGTCTTGCAGACATGGACTCTCTGAAGGCTGGGGTGGGAGGAGCTGGAGAACTTCCCTGCAGCTCTCAATGGAAGACTGCTCATACAAGGGTCTGGAGGCAATACTTCTGGAGGTCCTAGCTTCCTGTGCTCACTTTCGAAACCCATATCCCTTCATACTCCTCCTAATGAGGCACATTTATCGGGTTATGCTGCTCCACCACAATGAGGCAGGCCTGTAACAGCAAACCAGAGGCAGCAGTTCTAGGCCAGCTGCCCTGGACCATTCCCTGATCACACTCAAACTGGTGCCTGGCTCTGGCCCTGATCCTCCCCAGAAACTTATTAAAATAAATGCTCAGGTTCTCTAGTTTTGGTGACATGCTCAATGTCTTTTTAACTTTCTAGACTTACTCTTCCTATTTGTCCTGCAATTTTCCTCCCCCAACGACTTTCAAGTCCTTATTCATCATTTCTGAGAAACCACCCCACTCTGGCTCTGTAGTTCACAAATCAGATTTATCCCCAAACTGCACTTCCCTGACATAGTTACCCTCACTGGCTGGTACCAACCACTGCAGTGCAACCTAAGATCTCCTCCCAGTACTTCCATTCCACTAACCTGTCACCAGGCCCAGGTGACTCTAGCTCCTTAATATCCCCTACCTGCTCCCAGTCCCTACTGAATGCCTCATATGTGCCAGGCATATGAGGCGTTCTACCAGAGAAGATAAAAATCTCACTCTTTTACAGAGCTTACCATCTAGTGGTGGTGGTGGGGGGGATAATCTCCAAAGTAAAGAAAACAATACATATAGTATATTCAAAGTAGATAACTGCTATGCAGAAAAATGATATACATACAGGGATAAGGAAGTATCAGAGGACACATGCGATTTTAAATGGGGCAGTCAGGGGAGACCTGACTGAAAAGGTAATACTTAATCAAAGACTTCAAGACATTAGAAAGCAAGTTATATGACTTTCGCAGGGAAAAATATGCCAGGCAAAAGAACAGCTAGTATTAAGGCCCTGAGGCAGAAGAACGCCTGCCGAGAAACTGAGAATTAGCCAGGAGGTGCTACGGTTAGAGCAGAGCCAGCGAGGAAGACAGGAGGACCTGCGGTCAGACCTAACGCGCTGGGGAGTCCTTGGGAGCCCTCGTATGGACTTCAGTTTTTATCTCGATTATGAGTTCTCTGCAGAGTGCTGTGATTCGCCATTTCGGCAGGCTCAGTATGGCTTTCTAACTGAGGACAGTCTGTAGGGGGCTGAGGAAGTGAAGGGGAGGAACAGAGACTGTATTAATTAACCCAGGGTATTAAGAGATGACGGTGGCTTAGATGACCAAGGTGATAATGGTGGTGGCAAGTGTCCAGGACCTGGGTGTTGTGTAGAACAGAATTATGAGGCCTGAGACTGCTGTTCTCAGAAAGGTCTACTTGCAAGGCCGGTCCTCAGCTGACATCTGGGACCTTGGGCGTTGGAAGGGCTCCCACATTCCCGGGACCGGGAAGAATGGGTCACTGTGCCTGAAGTGTTTGTACAATGCAGTTTACGCCAAATTTCTGTTTTCCTTCTGGGAGTCTGGAATGTGCAATGTGCCAGGTAGAGGGCCTAACAGACCAGCCTCCAAAACACTCTTGGCACTGAGTCCCTAATTAGCTCTCTTTACAGACATTCCACATGTGTCATCACAACTCTCCTGGAGCACATGGAACTGAGCAAACCTTGGGCTGACCCCACAGGGAAAGACTCTTGCAAGCTTGCAGGTGGTATCCTCTGGTCTTTATCCCAGTGCCTTTCCCTTTGCTGATGCTGCTGTGTCCTTTCACTGTGATAAAACATGGCTGTAGGACTGCATTCTAGTTCCCCTCAGTCCTCCTAGCACTTCGTCCAAGTAGGAGTGTCTTGGGGACCCCACTCACATATACTTTGAAGGAAGAAACAAAGGGTTTACTAGTGTGCGGACTGAGAGAGGAACAAAGGGCTCTCCCAGGAAGCTGGCTTGGGAGAACAGTCTCTGTAAGGGTGGCGCTGCCATTAACAAGATGGCAAGGAAACGTGGGGGTGGTTTGGAGGGAAAGGGGTTTGGCTTTGGACATGTTAATTTTAAGATATTTATCATACATTCAAGTGGAAAGGTTTCCCATCTCTACATTGCTATCTTTTCTAAAATTGGTCTGATGCCTCACCACTCCTTAAAACTCCTCAATGGACCTGGATAAAAATCAGAAGTCACTAGAACAGCATTCATTTTGCCTCACCCTTCGACCACACAAATCCTTGATTTCCTCCACAAAGACCCCTCATTCTATGCCTCTGCTCATGGTGCCGCCCCTGCCAGAAATGCTCTCCCACTGCTGTGCCCTTGCAGGCGTCCATCCAATGACCGGCTCTTCTGGAAATCCTTCCCTGTCCTGGTTATGTGTACCCTGCCTAGTGCTCCCTCAGCTTCCCTCTCCAGGAACTGTGCAACGACCGTGTCCTAATTCTACAGCGACCAGCACAGCACCTAGTAAGCATCCTACGGGTAGAACACGTGGTTACTGAATAAATAAATGACTGTCCCTTGGAGTTTAAGGATCCAAAGCCGGACAGTTGTAAACATAATTCTACAACTCCTTCTGGGTCATTCTCACTGAAATACTAAGAGTACTCTCAGAGGCCCATTTCTCTAGCTCACATTTCAGGTGCTTATTTATGGACAAGTGAGTGCTTGAAAATGTCAATGTTTTGCTACTAGAGATGCAGTCTTTAAAACCGTTCCTCAGAAATTGCTAGGGTGGATCAGTGCATATTCGGCTCAATACCCTATTAGATTTAACATCAACAATAGAAGAACAATTCTGGAAATCTGTGCTAACAGCCTTAAGGAGGGTGAGTATCCACACAGACATTGTGGCAAAAGAAAGGACTTAATTATTTGACATTTCTCCATAGCTGAAATTAAAAATACGGTATCCAGCTACTGAAAAATACAATCAGAAAGTTCCACTTGTGAGGCCTTTGCTAAGGTTTCAGTTTCTCTGTCAGACCTGTAGTTACTGACAGGTGAACCACTAAGATAGTTGTAGCAAGAACAAAATAGCTAGCATTTACTGAGAATTTCCTTGTGCGAGGTACTGTCCTAAACCCTCTGACATGTACTAACTTATTTCCCACCAAAACTTTGAGATGTGGTGCTATAATTAATCCTCACTTTATAGATAAAGGAATAGAAGCACCAAGAGACAAAGCAACTTTGAGATAAAGACCATAAGCTCATTGCGGGGGCTTCAGGACCCGTGTCCTTGACCAGTATTATTTCCGGCGCGGCAGGCACAGCGCTGCTCAGCCGGCCCACAGATGACGTGCACCGCGGTCCCAAACCACCCCAGGAGCATGTATTCCAACAAGCTCTTCAGAGGAGCAGGTTTTTCAACCAACTGGTGTAACACAGAAACACTAAAGTTGGAGACAAAAGACATGGAACTAAGTTAAGGCTTTAATATCCTAATGAGCCCTGAGTCAGAAAATTTAAAAGCTTCGGATTCGTCATTTGTCACATGAAGAAACTGGATTAGACAATTTCTAAGAAACATTCTAGATCCACAACAATTTAATCGTGAATAATAAAGAGGTGCAAACACTAAATGTGTTATTAGCTGAGTTAGAGAGAACTAAAATTCCTACTTACCCTGTTTACTGTGGATGCGAGTGCCTGCAGAACAGCCACTTTGTCCCTGAGAACGAGAACCACAGGTTAACCCTCCCAGGGCTTTTCGCTCTCACAAAGTGAACCAGTGATTCTACTCGCAGGATGAATCGACCAATAACAAAGTTCAGGTCTCAACTAAAGCCAGTTCTTGTATATCTCAAGATCACTAAAATAATAATAAAAGAAGTTGTCTAAAAGTGGTAGGTACATGCTTTTTGCCTAAAAGTGGTAAGTACATGCTTTGCTTACCCTAAAACCATCACCCAGGGCTAGGGATTTCTACCCTCATCTGATACAACTGTGTCTGTCCTGAATCTTATTTCCTCCTATCCATTTTCACTATGGCTTTCTGAACTCTCTTGCCTGCATTATCTGAATTGGCAGCTCTTAATTCAGCTGTATATGAGAATAAATCACAAGTTGTACTCTTGACCTACTGAATGAAAAACTCCAAGTTCCACTGAGAACTGTCACATACATTACTACTGAATTCCCAGATGATTCTGACATACTCTCCTGGTTTAGAACAAATGCCTCAACTATATAACCTTTTTCTGATCAGGGTGGCTCAGCTGGTGGGTGTTGTCCAGCAAAGTGAAAGGTCACCGGTTCAATCCCCAGTCACGGCACACACCTGGGTTGTGGGTTTAGTCCCAGGTTGGGGTGCATATGGGGTGGCAGTTGCCGATTGATGCTTCTCTCTCATATCGATGTTTCTCTTACCTCTCTTTCTCCCTCCCTTCCCCTCTCTCTAAAAATAAATTAGTTAATTAGATTTTAAAAATTTCAGGTCACCTATTATGCCCATGGGTACAGACCTTTACTCAACTACTGGAAAAGGAGGTTCATCAGAATAACTGACAGGATAATTTGGTTACAAAAATTTTGACTTTATGTGTTTCATTTCCATAAGGGAAATAAAGAGTAAATTTAATAAACCCAAAGAATTTTTCTAAACAAACTTAAACATATATTAACAACAGAAATCATCTGAAAAAGACGAAAGCACACACAGGAAATTTTATATTATATCAAGGCCAAGTAATTCCCTGACATTTATCATCCATGGGTTTTCTATTCATTTTAAAAAGTCACATTTTTGTAATTTCAGCAAGAGACAAAGACATTCTTTCCTCTTCGAGCATTCTCTAATCAACTGAACATGTCTTCGTAACATACTAAATAAATGCAGTGAAAAAATTATGACACTCAGATTACACTAGTTCTCTTTTTTAAAGGGTTATTCTAAAAAACAATCTCAACACACACATTGTCCTTAAAGAATAAATTAGAACATTACAGGTTAAGCTACAGTGGTATCATCTTGTAACCCTTTCCTACTCCATTGAGTTTGGTGTTTGCATTTCCAGAACTTTTTAAAGTATTTTTACATATACCTACTACCATAAAACACATATACTGTCATCCTGTACATGTGCCTTCTAAGTTTGACTGTATTATCCATATTACTACATGCAAATCTAATTAATTCCTTTAAACGTTCCATTGCATCATGACCATTTTTATTATCCACTCAGCCACGAATGGGCACTTAGGCTGGCTCAACTTGTTACTATTCCCAAGTTACAGAGAACTGTCTCACCCATGTCTCTGGTTATATACTCGTGTTCCTCTAGAATGTCTAACCAGCAAGGTATATACATATTAAACTGCGATTCTGCCAAGTTCCTCTCCAAAGTATTGTTCCAATTGACTGGCTGATCAACACATTTATTTGAGCACCCTCTCCTTGCCAATCTGCTAAGTTTTAATATCCATTTCTTTTATGAGCCCAGTTACCTATGCATCGATCATAACTGGGCTCCCTGCTTACCCTAAAATAACTACATAATTCAGAGTAACCAGTCCAGAACACTTTATTGTGTCACCTTTACATATGAAAACGCACAATGACTCTACAATTTGTTGGCACCTGAGGGGAATTGCAGCCTCACATCATGATTCATATCTAAAATAAGGCAACAGTAACATGCAGTTTTTTTTTTTTTTTTTGAGATTTTATTTATTTATTTTGAGAGAGGGGAAGGAAAGGAGAGAGGGAAAGAAACATCAATGTGTGGCTGCCTCTCTTGCACATCCTCTACCGGGAGCCTGGCCTGCAACCCAGGCATATGCACTGACTGGGAATCGAGCTGCTGACCTTTTGGTTTGCAGGCCAGTGCTCAATCCACTGAGACAAACCAGACAGGGCTCTTTTTTTCTTCAAAATAATTTCTTTCCTTTTTAAAAAATAACTTCTCATATGGTTGGGAGATCAAAGTATTATCTTTACAGTCTTTAATGAGATAAAATAAATGATGACTATAAAATTTAGCTTTTTTAACTCATTGGATAAATCCTTGAACTGCCCTATTTATTCAATATTTGTTGACTACCTAAGAACTAAAACTTCTTCATAAAAATTCCTATAGCAATGATATTACTGAATGTGTTTAAAGGCCCCCTCAAAAGGCCAGATCTTCTTTATGAGTATGATCTGAAGACTAAAGTAAATTTAAAGAAAAAGCTTTCTTAAATTATGAAACTATTCACTGTTACTGCCAAAGATGGCTGGGATGAACAGTGTGCAAAAAGGAAACAAGAGTACTAGCAATAATCATACTTCTCAGAGGCGAGTGATCTGATCTCTGTGCCATAGTGAAAGGTGGATAATGACAGTACTTACTTCAAAGGATTAAGTAAGCATTTGACTAGTGCCTGCCATTGTCAGAGCTCAGTAGGTGTCAGCTATAAAAGTTCTAGGATATGAAAATTATACGTATTCATTTACCTTAGTGGAATTGATTTGTTAGATGAACTGTTCTACACTTAGGTTTTAACTTTTAATTACTACACAGTATTTTATTATATCCAGGTTTATTTCTGTCTTCCCTGTCCTGAGAATCAGAACCTCTATAAGAGTAGCAGTAAACATATTCACGAATGAAGCATTCTTGTGAACAGCACTCAAATACAAAGCATTTTGTCAGCCTCTCTTCCTGCGGAAAGCACTACAGGGAATACAAAAAGGGGAGGCTTGGGAGATATGCTCAGATGGCTGTGATCTAGTCCAGTCCCGTGCACATTTTATACTTTGTACCTTATATTACATGTGTATATCATTTATGATTAGAGGCAACATAGGATATACTGTAAAGCAAGAATGGCTGTATCGCAATAACCAAGGTGAGTTTTACTGATAAGGCAGAAATCTACCTGTCCCTTAATGAATAAGATTATTTTATTAGTATCAGAATCACTGGGAATTCTGTTTAAAATGCATATTCTTGCAAGTAATTCTCATGAATCTTAAATTATGAATCCCACCGAACACAGAGAATTTGATCATGATGTGGTGGGAGGAGACCAAGCAAAATGCTTTGTTAGAGTAGGGGAAGTAAGATAGTTGGTACAAAACACTGGTCAGCAAACTAAGGCCAATTTTTTTTTACAGCTCATGAGCAAGAATGGTTTTTACATTTTTTATAGTTATTGCAATTGCAGTGTCAATTAAGTTTTTTGGAAGACAGCCTCACTCATTTGACTCACTTGTTAATATATTGTCTCTGGCTATTTTTATGATACACTGGCAGAACTGAATTGCTGCAACAGAATCCCTGTAGCCCATGAAGTCTAAAATATTTATTCTCTGTCCCTTTGCCAAAAAAAAAAAAAAAAGTGACTGATAGAGGTTCTCTGACAGAGAGCCTCTGAATTCCAGGGTCATGAATTTATGCTCTTAGACTTCGAAGAAGCTATAAGAACTACACATTAGCCTTGGCTGGTGTGGCTCAGTTTACTGAGTTCTGGCTTACAAACCAAAGGGTCGCTGGTTCAACTCCAGTCAGGGCAAATGCCTGGGTTGCAGGTCAGGTCCCCGGCTGAGGGGCACGCGAGAGGCCACTGACGGATGTATCTCTCATGATTCAATGTTTCTTTCCCTCTTTTTCCCCTCTCTCCCCCTCTTTCTAAAAGTAAATAAATATTTTTTAAAAAAGAAATTATACTCATGATGAATCACTATTACGTAAATACTAACCAAACTCAGCACAGCAAGTCTTTCAACTCGTAGGTAAGTCTAATTCCGCATTCTCTCACTACTTTCTTCTTTTATGCTCTTTAAACTCCCAAGTGTTTCCTCTCTCAACTGTTTCCTTCACAAGAATGCTCTCCACTGGTCTCCTTGTCACTGAATGCTTATTTAAAAATGTTTTGCTCATAATAAGCACTCAGCCACTTGATGAATAAACAATGACCACATACTCACCAAGTTTTCCTTTTCGGAATGACTACTTCTTCGATTCCTTAATGTGAAGAATAAAACAAAGTCAATCAATTTCCTAATACTGCTACTACAAAGAAGTACAATGTATTAATACAAAAACTGAATTAGTCCAGCATATTTCTATATACCTGTTACATCAGCTCCTTCACCCTTTGGGAGGGCTGCACTTCCAGAATAAAATCTGCAAAAAACAAAAGCCCTAAAGTAAATACGAGATGCGGTTCCCACCTCACCTCCACCAATGTGCACTTTGAGCTCAACTTTTCCAATTACCATGGGTCAAAATGAAGAGGTAATTCATGCTAATGCACATTGAGAAGACATGGCCTCAACATCAAGTTCAAAACCATTACAAAATAGATATAAGATATGGACACAATGTGTTCCATTTTTTTTTTTTAAACCGGGTAATCTCGTTAAATAAAATCAAGAAAAAAAGGAAAATTTCATTAACACGTGAACAACTGAACAGCTGATTTGAAATATAAGGGACTTTCACCATTGGGAATATAAAACACTAAAGTTAAAAGAGGCAATTTAATGGATAATGCCCTAATAATAAATAATAAAAGTCTACCTACTTAGAGCAATTGTGGCAAATTAAGATCATCACAGCCTTTCCATCCACTTCCTTGAACAATCAGGAAAGTACCAAATAATATGTCCTAATTTAAACTTGGAACTGCTTATATTTTTTTTATCCAAAACACAGAATCACTGACCCATGACTGAGTTTAAGATTTTCTGACACCACTATAAAACAGTCACTATACCGCACAGATAATGTGCACTATTATCTTGTGTATTCCCTTTGTAAATGGCATTGGTATCACTCAGAAAATTGTCAAGACATTTTTTTAAAACAATACTTCTCTGCCAGGGATCAACTCTTTCACATCCTGCCAGTTCTTATGACATTAGGACACACAGATCACTGTTGTCTTTGACAACGATTAAATTCTGAGACGTCCTAAATTAAATTACCGCGGGCCGGAGACTGAAAGAGACAAAAAGGGGTGGCGTTCATCAACTATCTTTAATTTGGAAAAGTCTTAAGAGTTCTCTCCGTCCCTCCTGATTGGGTGAAAATGAAAGCAAATAATTTTTTTACAAAATTGGAATCGCTGACAGCCACACTAACTTCAATGCGGGCTCCACGAGAGGATCCTAGTCTGGTTGACAGTTCTAATTCCTGGGCAGTCCAGCCAACCAATAAATATCTTCCTAGTAAATGCGTTTCGATCTCTTTGCAAGGACGCGAGCTCTGCACCGTGTGATACCGGAGCACGCGGCTACGAAAAGGCGCATGCGCATTACGCTGCACTGGGCTCGTTTCACAGCTCTCGGGGAAAAAGGGCAATACACAGGACTAGGTTGATAGCGGAGTTTTCCTCCTGGGTTCCCTAAGTTTCTCTCACCTGCAACTACAGGCCCGCCCAGGTGGACCTGCCCGTCGACTCGTCAGCGGTACGGAAAGCCTGCAGCGAACCCTCAGCCAGCGAACCGAGCTCGCGGCCGCGGCTGCCATCTTTAGCTCTTCGCACTGTATGTTGGGAAAGCAAGCTTTCCAGCTGTTGGATCGCTAATGCCGAGGTTGGCAGGGGGGCTCGGCTATTGGCTGAGACGAAATAAGGCGAAAGCAATCATAAAATAGGTTACAAGCTCATGGTTTAACTTCATCACGGAAATTAAGCGCTCAATACGCCTCTATTTCCTCGAAGAAATTTTCTAAAACGATCATTTTAATGCCACAGACCTTCAATTGTTTTCACAATAAGAGGCTAGTGAGAGTCGTGAAATTATCTTCCCCCCCGCCGAGAGGAAATGATCTCGTCCACGTAAATCTCACCCAGCGAGCATTTCTCGCGCGCAAGCGCAGTTTAAATCACGTGGAGGTTGCGAGCTTGTGGCTCTGTAAAGGATTTAGTGGCTACAGTGTTTGGAACTTCTTGGGTGTTAGAACTCGAAATTGATCTGGAGGATGTTGGGATCAAAAAACATGCCCTGGCGGCGGCTGCAGGGCATTTCCTTCGGCATGTATTCGGCTGAAGAGCTCAAGTAAGTAGTTGGCGGTGTATGAGGCTAGTCTCCTCGGTTCGGCGCCCTTCTAAACTACTATTCCCGAAAGGTTTTGCGCCCAGTTTATCCTCTGAGTCCATGGTTGTCGGGCGCGTGGCCTGCTGGGACCAGTAGTTCCAGGAACGTCGAGCTGGCGTGCACTACCCTGAACCCGGTGGGGCTGCGGAAAAAGTTTGCGCTGGGGAGATTTCCAGATTGCGTGTTATAATTCGCCAGTCTTCTCGTTAATTAACCAACGTTTGTGAAGTTACTGTAGTGTCTCTGAAATGGCTAGTTAAACGTAGTTTTTTGTCTGTAAAGTCATTGTCCTTCACGACTCAGGTCAGGCTACAGGTTTTCATTGCTGGGAACCCCTAAATTCTCCGCCCAGTTACTAACTCGAGGGGTCTCTAGTCCTCATTTTGATCACCTTAGCATTTGACAGTCTTAACCACATCCTTGAGACTTTCCTGTCTTCCAGGATCTGATTGTCTTCAGGTTCTTCTGTGTCTGACAAGTTCTTATTCTATCAGTTTATCAACCCACTAATATTTATTGATCTTTCAGTTTTTGTCAGGCAGTAGGCTAGGTGTTGATGACACATTGGTGAACAAGGCCATTGCATTCATGATTTATATTCGAATATGTTTCAAGCTGCTTAACTGATTGCTCTTTTCTTTAAATCTCAGTGTTCCTTGAGCTTTTGTTCTGGACGTACTGCCTTTCTTGTCTTAAGTGTCATCCTTTTGATTTCATGACAGTTTCACCACTTTCATGATTGATGTTATCAAATTTAAGTCTTCAGCCAAAATTTCTTTTCCTAATTTTCAGACTCATTTATTTAGCTGTTTTCTGGATATCTCTATTTGAATGTAACACAGATCTTAAACTCATATGCGAAAAGCCCCTCCGAAAGTGTACCTAGTTTAGTGCAAAATGGTCACTAGTATTCTGTGACTGGAAAATAATTCTAGACCTGTCTTTCCTGACAGCTAATTTATTTGCTCGGCTCTTGCTGTGTGTCACCTACATCACTATTTGTTCTGTAGCCCCCCCCCTTTCATCACAACTGCTACACCCTTGATCACACCCTTATCTCTTGTTTAAAATTTCTTTCTGTCTTACGCCTGTCCAATTCATCCTTCTTATGGCTGTCAAAATTATTCTTCCAAAGTGTAAATGTGCTCATGTCACCCTTAAATCCTCCAAAGGCTCTACATTTTGCTTGGGTAAAGGATTCTTTATTAGCTTAACCTACAGGTTTTCTCATGATCAGGTTCATGCAGATTTTAGCTGTAACATTATCTGTTCCCTAGCCCTAGGCATACTAAACCACTTGCACATTCCAAAATCTGCCATCACTTTTCAACATCTGGACCTCTTGACAAACTATTTTCTCAGCATGCAGTGTCCTGTACTTCCTTCTGTCTCTTTCCTCCACCCTCAGCAGACACATGAAGGGTATCTCTGCTACTCTTTTAAGGTTTGGCTCAACCTCATTTTCTGAGGTCTTTCCACACTAGTACAGTTGTTTATCATGATGCTTCAGTCATTTTTTGTGCTTTTCATATTTCTGTCTCCCTCTTCTATCCTCGAGCATCCTGTGCGTCTCATTCCTTTCTTTTACCCTCAATTCTGGTTGAGTAAATGGATAAATAAACTCCTGAGCACCGACTCTGGTAACATTGGGAACAGTATGCTAGCCCAGAGATTGTCATTATATCATCACCAGCCATTGGTACAATTTCATCCAAAAGCAAAAGTGTTTTAGGTTGCTCGAATTAAAAAAAATTGTGGAGCTTTCAAACAAGAAACTGCATGAGCAAATTTACGCCCATTATGAACATTGTAGACCTGTGTGTGTCTAGGGTTGAGAAATTTCAATAATTATGACATCTTTTATTGTGTTGGTTTCTAATAGCTTTCCATTTCACTTGGACTAAAAGCCAAGACCTTAACATGGCCTGGGAGGCCATTCTGGCTGCCCCTACTTCTCTGAACTCACCTGTATTACAGCCATTCTGGCTTCCTTGCTGTTCCCAGAGCACCATAGATACACATCCATCCCAGGCCCTTTGTACTCCCTCCTGCTGTCTGTTATAAAGCCCTCTGCCCAGCTGACTGCATGACTTACTCCCTCATCTCCTTCAGGCCTTTACTCAAGTGTAGTGCATCCTTCTTAGTATGAGCTTCCCTGACTACTGGCCCATCCTATCATCCTTCTGCTCCTGCTTTACTTTTTTCCACTTTCTGCCATTTAATAGACTCTCTACTTATTTTGGCTTTTGTCTGCCTATCTTTCTCCAATAGAATGTAAGACCCTGACTGCAGAGACCCTTGTCTGTTTTTCCAGAAAAAGTGTGTCCAGCACTTAGTAAGCATTCAGTAGATATATTTGTCAAGCGCATACATGAGTGGATGAGGGAGCCATGTCTACAGCACTTGGCACTTTCAGTTCTTATTGCAACCATTTGTGGTGGTGTCTGCAGTTACAGGAGAGGAAATTCAGGTCTAGAGAATAAAGTGACTCTAGGAAGCAGCTAACATCAAACCCGAGTCTTATTCTCGAGCTCTGTTCTCCTCAGTGCAATCCTTGCTGGTTACCCCTCCTCTCCGTCCCATTCCTTCCATGGTTGGAGGGACTTTACTTTCTTCTTTTCCCCATAAGAGAGAGAGCCTTTGTTCTAAGCACTGTATTTTATATGCATTATTTCCCAATCACCATAATTAAGCTGCTGCATTGGTGAATTTTTAGGTGAGAAATGAAACTAAGCAGTTTGTCCAAAGTATCCAGTTCAAGGTTGCAGGTGGGCTTCAGGTTTGTGGTAAGAGACCAGACATACAACATGGAGTTAGATTAATTTCTCAGGTCATTAGCTTACTTGCAGCAAAGTGACCATGTTGACAAAGAGCCACATCAACAGGTCTCCATGTAGTCTCCCTTATCCCTCAGAGTGACACTGGTCATGCAAAGTAGGGTCTTCTGGATCTGTTCTTAGTTCTGAGGCACCCCCATCATTTTATACTCAGTTCATAAGTCACCGTTGAGCTGAACAGCGTGTTCAGACTTCATGAAACAGAATGTCTGTGTCGTACGGGGCTCTCCTCCTGCCCATTAGGCCTCACTCCCAGGATGATTAAAGCAGGAGAGTATGGTCAGTGCACAGGTTTCCTGATCAATGACTGCTGCTAGCTTCCCAGTGTTCTGGAAAATCCTGTACTCTCTCCTAGTTGGGAGCAGTTGTAGAGCTCAGATGTTCTCACCCCCAGACATGTTTTTTCTAAGTGGTCCTCCTGTCCTGCCAGGCTCCCAGTTGTGAAAGGAGCAGTATGTTGTAGTCCCAGGGGCAGCAAGAAGACTGACAACAGCCTTCCTAACACCAGGGAAGTTGTTAGTTTGGGTGTTTGTATCTTGGAGATTGTCTACACCCTAGTTATCTTCTGAGAGCCAAAGTCTGCCTCACCACAGAGAAAGACTGAAGATGAGGACAAAAAATTCATTCACTTTTGGGTGTGAGCTATTTGTGTTGCCTTAACAAGCACGGGCCGTAATTCTTCCTGCAGTTAGCGTAGGTCTGTGCTGGCGTTCCTGCCCACTCTTCTTCCGTCTTGTAGGTTCTAGGCAAGGAAAGTAAAGTACCAACTTACAGAACAAGTTAGAAAGAACAGTGGTGAAAGACTTTGCACTGAGACCTAATTAGTTTGCATTTGCCTTACACAGTAAATGTTTTCCTTATTTACAGTTCCAGTTAAGTTTCGGAGCTCAGTGTAAAATGAATGAGAAGGAAACACAGATGAATGTTTATACAAATCTGAAGGAGAAGGACTTAGCCTATAGGTAGTGGAAGAAAGCACCATAGGAAAGAACTTCTCATTAAAAAATTTTAACCTCATTAAATCATTTTAAACTATGCAAACAAAGATGAGAGAAAATATTTACAAATATATATTTGAGAAAGAACTTGTATACAGAATACATAAAGCTTTCTTACAGTTCAATGATAAAAAGGTAGATACCCCAATTAGAAAATGGGTAAAGTTTTTGAATAGACACTTCTCCAAAGAGGACACACAAAAGGCGCCAGAAGAAATGCTTGGCATCGTTATTCATCAGGGAAATGCAAATCAAAACCGCAGTGCGATGCTTCATCACACCCGCTAGGGTGGCCAGAATCAAAGAGTCAGGTAGCAAAAAGTGGTGGTGAGGATGTGGAGAAATGAGAGTCACTGTGCGTTGCCAGTGGGAGTGCAAAATGGTGCCGCTGCTTTGGTGAACAGTTGGGCAGTTCCTCAAAAAGTTAAACATACAGTGATCATGTGACCCAGCACTTACACTCCTAGGCGTATATCCAGATGAAATGGAAAAATATATCCACACAAAACCTTGTCTGCCATATTCTTACCAATATTATTCGTAATAGCCAGAGTGTAGAACTAACGCAAATGTCCATCAGCTGGTGGATAGATAAATAAAATAGGGCAAGCCCATACAGTGAGCTATTACATGGCAATTTTAAAGAAGTACAGAATCATACAACATGGATGATCCTCAAAAACGTGCAAATAAAAGAAGTTAGTTACAAGGGGCCACGCACTCTATGATCCGTTTATGTGAAATGTCCGGAATAGGCAAGTCTCTGGAGACAGGAAGTAGGTGAGTCCTTGCCTGGGACCCATGTGGGAGGAGAGGAGGGAGCGCGATGGCTCCTGGGAACCGGCTGTGGAAGTCTGAAATCGATTGTGGTTTTGGCTGCGTGCCTATGGGCACACTGAAAAATGCCGAGTGTACACTTAAATGGATGCACTGTATGGTATGTGAGGTGTATCTCAACAAAGCTGTTCAAGAATTTGTATTAAACTGTTAAGAACAGATACTCCATTTGATCTTAGCCAAAAGGCTGAGAACTGATGTTAAAGAATTTATAAACCTTCACGTATGAAAAAGAAAAAAGGTAAGTTATAAACTAGGGAAAATATTTGCCACCATGTTAGTAAAAGATTAGTGTCCTCATGTAGAACAATAATGAAAAAAATTAAGATTTTAATTTAAAAAATAAGTAAATGACTGAAACAGCTTTTTTTTTTTAAAGAAATACCTTAATAAAAAGTTAATTGAGATGACAACTGGATAGCATCCCCCCCCTTAAATTGGGAAAGATTTTTAAGTACAAAGATGCGGTGCTGGCTAAGACAGCCTACTGTTACCCCACCTTTTCTGGAATGCAAGCTTTGCACCCTTGTTTGATTCATGATTATATTTTTAGGAAATAGAAATTTGCATTATTCCTATGCAAAAATTTTTGCATAGATATGTATTATAAGCTTACTTACAATAGAGTTTGGGTAAATGAATTACCGTATTTTTCTAACTACATGGTGCACATTTCCACCCGCAAATTTGGGAGGAAAATGGGGGTGTGTCTTATAGTCTGAATGTAGCTTACCTGGCTTGCTGTGGGGGTGGGGGGGCAGCGGCGGTGGAGCGGGGTCTAAAACCTAGGTGTGTCTTATGGTCCAGTGTGTCTTATGGTCCGAAAAATAGTATTATTAATTGCCTTAAAATGAAAGATTTTGCAGCTCTTAAGAATTATGTTCCCAAGTAATTTTTAGTGATGTAAAACACTCATTTAATGTTAAACAACAGTGGACACAAGCAATGTTAAAAATACCAAATGATCCCAGTTAACACTTTTTAAAAATGTACCCACAGAAAAAAAGCCTACGAATATTGTCTAGCTTGTGACCTTTGGATGATTTTTTTGTCCATACCTTTATTTTCTAAATCAGAAAAAAAGAATGTGAAAAAGCAAACTTGGCATGAGTGTAATTTTGGTAAAAGTAGTTAGGTATCCTGTGGGTGCCTTCTTTAAACCAAACATAACATACTGTGATGAAATCTTTAAATTTTTTTTTTAAATTTATTTATTTTCAGAGAGAGAAGGGAGGGAGAAAGAGTAATGTATGGTTGCCTCTTACATGGCCCTCACTGGGGACCTGGCCCGCAATCCAGGCATGTGCCCTGACTGGGAATCGAACCAGGACCCTCTGGTTCCCAGCCCGCGCTCAATCCACTGAGCTACACCAGCCGGGCCCTGTGATGAAATCTTTAATAAAGCAGGTTATAGTTCTCAAAGGTTTGCATATTTGTGTTTACTGTACCTCAGTTTACTGTAAGGGATTATTGAGTCACCTTCCCTTTACTGAGCTTGTGAGCTTGAGATTTTGTCTAGCCCATACCCTCCCAGTTCCCCAACCCCCTCACCTCTCCCCTCGCCCGTTTTGGCCTTGCCACCTGGGTTAGATCACCAAGCTGCTCAGAGCCCGTTTCCTCCTCTGGAAAATGTATGTAGTGATGCCCGTCTCAGAGGGTTAAAATCAAGACCGAGTGCTGCTTGCAAAGCATTTGATTTTTTTTTTTTTACTTATTTTATTGTTGTTCACTTACAGTTGTCTGCATTTACCCCCACCCCCAACCCCAGGCAAACCCACCTCCCTCCCTTGCTTCCACCCTCCCCCTTGGTTTTGTCCATGTGTCCTTTGTAGCAGTTTCTGAATACCCTTGTCCCCATTATCCCCTTCCCCCTCCCCTCTGGTTACTGCCAGATTGTTCTAAATTTCAGTGTCTCTGGTTATAATTTGTTTCTCTGGTTGTATTTTGCTTGCTTACCTCACAAGCGTCTTGGCTGTAGCTGATCTGAGTTCCCCGGTAGCTGATCTGGCCTTGGTGCTTTCTCTCATGGCTCCTTATATAAAACCCCTTAACATTTCATATAGTAAAGGCTGCGTGATGATGTACTCCTTGAACTTGACCTTATCTGAGAAGCACTTTATCTGCCCTTCCATTCTAAATGACAGTTTTGCTGGATAGATTATTCTTGGTTGTAGGTCCTTGCTT
>PVJI01016457.1:0-38226 GCA_004026765.1 Micronycteris hirsuta
CGTGAAGGGAGTTTCTCCTCAACGGGATGATGACCTTCTATTGGACACTGTCCATGTGTCTCTCACCAACACAGTGTAGTGCTAAGCAGATAATGTGGGTTTGTCATATTAGATGATAGTTTCAGTCCTGCATGAGACAACCCCTACCTCAGAGGCCTCTACAAGCTTAATGATACATGAGCATAGAAACACTCTGAAGACAATATTTAAAATGTATTCAAATTAGCATGATTGAAATTACTTATTCCAACTTGGGAGCATATAAAATGACAGTGTCCTTTGGTGATATTTACCCAGGCAGGCTTTCTGGAAGAGGAGGAATCTCAAGCTACTATGGATATGAGACACCTCCTTATCTGGAAAAGAAAAACTTAAGAGGAAAACCAAGATGAAGCTGAAATGTAGTTGACTCCATGTCAGACAAACACATTCCTCCATTCAGTTCATCTCTGTGGAGGACCTGCAACGTGCAACACAGCTGAGCGCACCGCTCCGCCACCTGCTGTCACGTCAGCATTGCACTCACGTGATGTTCCTGCTTGGGTTTTGTAGCATATAGAGTTGGGCAATGACTCACACTGAAAACCTACATTTGCTCACATTTAAGATCTTCAGATACCTGAGAAGTGCAAACTGTCTATCACTTACAATTCCTTGGCTAGTCTTTCAAGGAAACAAAGCCAGTTGGAGCCCAGCCTCCTTGAGGCATCTTGCGTCTTTCTATTTTCCGACTGTGGAGGACTGAGATTGTCTGGACTTCAGCTCTTTCCTGTGGCCTATAAGGAACTGGACCTTGAGGACAGCCACCAGCATGGCTTTAGGTGGTGGTGCAAGAATCTGCGTGACCTCGGGTCTTACAGGGGCCCTCGCTGAGTCCCAGAAAGGAGCTTCTTCGGCAGTGCAGGAGGGTGATCGCTCCCAGGCTGCACTGGGGACAGCTGATGACGTGGATGACAGCAAAGACATTATGTGGTCTTCTGCCTGCAAAGGTTAAAAATATTTGTTTATGATAAGAAAACATTCAAAGTAACTTAAATGTCTGCCAATAGGAATAAGTAAGTTGGGATACATTTGATGTTATGGAATACTATATTCCCATTCAAAATAATTTGGTGGATCTATGTGTACTGGCATGGAAAAATGTCTAAAACTATGGTTAAATAAGAAAAAATTTCAGAATAGCAAATATAGTTTAATTTTGTGATATAAAAATATTTTTAAAAGATGTCTTTTTAAAACGATACATAGCTGTATGTGTAGATATGTTATACATGTGTAAACTAATAGACTAGAGATGAGAAGGATCTCTATCAGGAGTGGTCACCGCCAGAGGCAGTAAGAGTGAAGGGCGGTAAGAGGGAACTCCACGTTTGGAGAGGTGATGGGGCTCAACTGGAGCCGCCCATTCGGAGTGGCTTCTCAACATTTGGATCTTTACAGTAAAAATATACTCACATACCCCATAATTAACTGGATCTCAATCAAGAGTGATTACCTCCAGCCCTGGCTTGTGTGGCTCCGTGGATTGAGCGCTGGCCTGGGAATTGAAGGATCACCTGTTTGATTCCCAGTCAGGGCATATGCCTCGCTTGTGGGCCAGGTTCCCAGCCGGGGATGTGCGAGAGGCAACCACACATCGATGTTTCTCTCCCTCTCCTTCTCCCTCCCCTTTCCTCTCTCTAAAAATAAATAAATAAAATCTTAAAAAAAAGAGTGGGTACCTCCAGAGGCAGAAGTAAGAGTGAGAGAGGCAATAAGAGGGAACTTCAGATGTGGAAGGGCGACATGCTTCTCAACATTAGGATCTTTACAGTAAGAATATATTCACATATCCGATTACTAACTCCTTCCCCGCAAAGGAAGAGAGACATAGAAAGAAAGAACTATTATTAATGGTCAGGAAGGGAAGGAGGTGGGGAGGAGCAGTCAATGAATGGGCTCTTTCATTTTTTACATTGTATACTTCTGTATTATTTGAATATGTGCAGCAGGCACACACTGGTATTTCTCCTGCAGCTATTTTTTACCATGCAAAATTGCACTCAACAGCTAATATTTTGGACTCTTTGCTAGATGCTGAACAGTATGCTCCACACTAATCTGCTATTATCCTCACAATATTCTGTGAGTCATGTAGTATCATCATTTTATAGAGCAGGAATCTGGGGACCAAAGACCAGTTAGGTAATCTGCCCAGTTACTTATCTAGCTAGCAAAGAACAGACAGAGATCCAGCCAGGTCTGCCTGATCCCGAACACCATGCTCTCACCTGCCGCATCCCATGTGTGGGGCAGGGCAGAGGGTACTGTCCACAGTGAGGCTTCCCTGCCTTCATGTTAGTGGAACTAGTCAGGATGGAAAATGTGAGAGAAATGAACAGACGGAGGAAAATAAGCAGAAACATTTAATGGAAAGAAATGCTCAGAGAAATGACCCTTGTAAAGTTGAATGGCACCAGAAAGAGAGTCAGAGCTGGTCTGGTGCACCAGAACACCCATACACAGTTTCATTCCGTTCTGAACACCCAGTAGCCTCATGTCACACTGCAGCTCTGTTCAGACGATGCTAATAATAGCCCTACAGAATCCTGTGGCTGGAGGAGACTCTGAGAGGTCACTGAGTCTGTCTCCTGCCTGCACAAGGGAGAAAATGTTCTCCTTATGGGAAAACCGAGGCAAGGAGCAACTTAAATCACTAGATCAAAGTCGCTTCTTTGCCTCCGCCACCTAAGTCAGCAAGGAGTTGGAACCGTATGCTGCAGTTCAGGGCACCGACAGTCTCATGAGTCAGCATGTGGAAAATTACATTCATGCTGCGGCTCTTTACAAAGGAAACAACTGCCCACCTCTCTTTCCCAGCTGTAAACCATCTGATGGCAGGGAGTGTGTCAGCTGGGGAAATGAAAAGGAGGCACTATACAGTGCTCCTTCTCCCACGGCGGCATCTGGAGGAGGAATGGGGACAGTCAGAAGAGGCTTGGAAGGAGGTGGGTATTAGTTGTCCCTGCATTGCTGTTGCCGCCCCTTCTTGCTGGCTCCTGCTCTATCAGGATGCAGCTCTATTAGCACACCAAGTGTGTTATGAATGATGAAGGGCCTTGCAAGGGGTTAAGGGAATCTCATTTGTGTACTGCATCTGGCCAAGGGCTGAAGGAAAATTGCTGGCGATTCTCTGATCAGCTTCACACTTGAAAAAGAGGAATCACTGAAACTGTTTCCAGGGCTTAGGGCTTTGAATAATGAGATGTAATGCAGAGAACAAGCACTCTGAGGGAGAGTGGCTCCCTAGTCACAGGCACTGAAGGACTGCTGATAGCTGGGCAGGATGTGAGTGCGAGTCTGACAACCGCGATCCCGGAAGCAATCCACAGGGCAAAGGTCAGCTTTGGGCCACTGTGGTCAACAGGGCAAGGACAAGGTGAACACAAAACAACTCAGCAGTCAAGAAAACTATTTTAATGCTGTATTTTTTAAACATACAAAAAAAGGAAGAAAAAACCCATGATGAACAAAATATCAAAATTTTACATAAAGACCAGTGCTGGGCTGAGCCATATTAGAGCCCAAGGCAAAACGAGAAATGTGCGACCCTAGGTTTGGTGAAAACAAACTCATCAGCCATATTTTGAAAATCTCCTTTTCTGCCTATCTCATTTTTAATTGAGAAAACTTCCAAGTCTTACAATTTCTCTCGTCTGAGTGACAATCAAATAATTTTAATGAACTGAAGCAGAATGAAAATGATAGTAAATTCTACCTGGGTATAAATCAAATATCTAAACTTAAAATCACATGAGTTTTAATACACCTACTTATCAATCTTTCAATTTTTTTTACTACTTTAACATTTTAGAAAAATTAATCATCAAAATAATGCCTGTGGGAATGCATAGCTTTCCTTCTGCCTCAGACCCCAACGTGGCCCCCATGGCTCTGGGGGCAAGTCCACCACAGCGGACCATCTCCGGTTGGAACCTGGTGTGTCTGTACCAAACAGGGTGGGCGTTCTCGTGGGTACTGCTCCCCTCGGTCTACAAAAGTCTGTCCCCCTGAGGTTGCTCTTTAGAAGTGGGGGTGCAGGGAGTCATCTCATCCCATGTCACAACTTTCTCAGGAGCTATGAGATTACTGGAAGCCGGGAACGACATCACGCTACCCTTATTGCTAGACCTGTGGGAGTCCCTGACCTTTGGGGAGGAGTCACCTTGAGTCAAAGGCCAAGGGCATATTGCACGTTCCTGATACAGAACCTAAGCCTTGAATTCTGCACACCAGGCAACTGTAAGAATCACTAGAAGTTGTTGGCTTGAAGAAGGTTTCTGAGGTATGATGTTTTTCCATATATTTTTAAATTATATATAATATGTTCCCATGGCTCAAAATTCAAAAAGACATAAAAAGAGAAGCCTTTCTCCCACCTTCATTCTATGCTCTCCCCATCCTCACAAATAAGCAACAACTTTTAGTAGTTTCTTGGCAATTGGGGCTTCCTTAAAAATCATATTAAAATAGGATTTATGAGTTAGATGAGGACTCACCAACCCTTTCTGAAAGAGGTGGTCTGGCTGGTGCAGGGTGCTGAGCAAAGTGGTCACGTGTGTGTGGTTGGCACTGGCAGCTCCGAGCCTGCATCGGGCCTGCGTGCCGCCAGAGCCGCGGGCAGAGGCACCGGCCGCTCTTGCAAACTGGCATTGTGTCCAGTGTCAGTGCTATTGGATACCCCAGAGCCAAGCCAACAGGGAATCGGTCTGAGGCCATCAGCATGGTTGGGGTTTTCCTCCCGTGATATCTCTGGTCTAAAAATAATCCCCAAAGGCAAGGGTATCAGTGTTTCCTAGAAACACATGACAGAGTTTGTAATCTGTCCCCATCAACCGCAAGCAAACTTCTGCATACTCAGGATTACACGCATCCTCACAATGAGAATGACATTCCAAACCACAAACACAACTATTTGTTTTTGTGGTCACCATGTACCCTCAAGATACGATTGTTCCAATGGTGACAGATTTCCTTTGCTCTCTTTGTTCTGGCTGAGGACCTCACTGAGAGAGTGGGAGGGAGTACTGGGCTCAGAGCTGGACCGTAAGCTGAAGCTGGGCTGGGAGAGATCTCAGTCCTAACCGAGGAGAAATGCTGACTGAGCCACCATGCCACATCACCTTCATAATTTGTCAAAGGCGTCTTCCCTTCATGCCTCTCTTGGCCACAACCCTGCTCACCACTCTTCTCTATAAAGTTGCTTCCCACTGAGTCATCCTCCAAGGCTTGCTGGAAAACTCTCAATGCCTGGCCTTGAGCCCAGAGGCCCCTCCTAGACTTCTACACTCATTCCCACCCTTCACAGGGCCCTGGGAACTTCATTGAAAACTCGAGTGGTGTGTGAACTCCCTGGTGCCACTGTTTGCTCTGAGCAAGGTGGACAAGGAAAGCAGACGGGACCCCATTGCTTTCTCTAGGCCCACTGTCTAATTTGAGTTTAGGAGGATATGAGGCTATATTGGGTAAAGAAAAACCCAACAGAATTTGTGGTTCCACCCTAGGGCAGCATGGCCTTGTACAGCTATCCTCAAGCAGACGCATTTTTTGTTCTTTTCAACTAGTGTTAATTAATGTGTTCAGGAAAGTGATGATTGCTGCAGGGGGCAAATTTAAGAGTGAGACTCCTCCGTTGGGCAGGAGGGGCAAAGAGTGATAGCCAGTGTTCAGAGAAGACGGCATGTCTAAAGACTTCTGGAAAGAGAGCCTATGAAATTATGGCAAGGATCAAATGCATAAAAGCGGAAGGAAGTCCGCGTGCAGGAAAGGGAAGGGCCGGTTGCCTTCTGAAGGGAGGTTACTAGATGAAAGAGGATCCCAAGCACTTTCCCTACTTTCCTCAAACCCAGGGAAGACTCTCGCTCCCCTCGTTTGTGCTATGCATGCTTGCACTTGCTTCACTATGGGTATGCAAGGAATCAGCTAAAGTGATGTATTTCTCTGCATACAGGGGGTGGGCAAACGTAGGTTTACAGTTGTTCCTATGGAACAATAGTTGGTAAATAACAAGACAGGGATAAACCCTGTGTTTCGCGTACTCACAACTGGAAACCTTCTTTTGCCCTGTCTCCTTGGATAGCTCTTCCTCAGGTCTTGAGAAGAAATATAAGGTTTTAAAAATCCAAATAACTTTTTCTCTGGAAGACTGACTTCCCCAACTAGTTGTCTCTTTCCAGAGATGGAATACAGTAATGCTCTTGCGCTCTGTCTAAGGGACACTTTATGTTTTCACAAATAATCATCACACCCATCGTTAAAGGTTACTGGCCGTCCTCTGTCAGTGAGTGGGGTAAAGACAAGGTCGTTATTTCCTGAAGTCAGACAGTAACAGGGAAGACGGGTGTGGCTCTGACTTTCTGACTGTTTGACTGCGACCCTTGCTGTACTCTTGCTACAACTCTACAACTCTGGGTCCGCACTGACGGAATGT
Source organism: Micronycteris hirsuta (assembly GCA_004026765.1). Lineage (NCBI taxonomy): Eukaryota > Metazoa > Chordata > Mammalia > Chiroptera > Phyllostomidae > Micronycteris > Micronycteris hirsuta. The sequence goes on from PVJI01016457.1 coordinate 6,470, forward strand.
TCCTTCATACTCTTGCTGCTGACCGGAAATATTTGTTTTCACCATATGGATTAAAGAGAGTTTACTTTTCTATATTTCAGTGAATGTGACCTGGTGAGCGGTGAACTGCCTGTGCTTCACCCATGCCTTTTCTGATTTAACGCAGCACATCTAAATATGCCTTTGAAATTCTGATTAGCTCAGGGCAGAGGGGTTTGAATCTCTTACATGCCATTGCCAGGAATCTTGCTGTTAAAGGTGATTTCTCCCAGGCCCACCCCATAAACACAACCCACCTGGTGGGAGGTACAGGGGCAAGAACCAAGAAATATTTTCCCTCACAGCTTAGTTGAATAAACTTTAACTTCTGTCCTCTGCACATGTACTGTTAGATATCTCTCATCTTAACCAATGTCAGTCCCTCCCTCCCGTGGGATGACCCCCCATTTCCCCAAGTACTTCACATCTTGGGGTATCCCCCCTTTCTCCTTTCTGCTGTCTCAGTACCTCCCCCTCTCTCCTGAGTCATTCCAATATACATTAAAAAAAAATAAATATGGCCCTGGCTGGTGTAGCTCAGTGGATTGAGTGCGGGCTGGGAACCAAAGGGTCCCGGTTCGATTCCCAGTCAGGGCATATGCCTGGGTTGCGGGCCAGGTCCCTAGTGAGGGCCATGTGAGAGGCAACCATACATTGCTGTTTCTCTCCCTCTCTTTCTCCTTCCCTTCCCCTCTCTCAAAAAATAAATAAAATCTTAAAAAATAAAATAAAATATAAATAAATAAATAAATAAATAAGAAAAATTCCCCTACTCCCATATCCCCAGCTATAACCCCACCTCGCTGTTCCTCGACATCCCCAAATGTCTAGAATGACTTCTCTGCTTACTGCTGAGGCTGAGGCTACTGCCTTCACAGCACCACCGATATGGCCCTTGTCAAGGGCCCAAGTGACAGCCCTGTTGCCAAGTCCCATGGTCATGTTTTTGTCCTAATCCTTTTCCCACCTGATTACTCCCTCCTCTTGGACCCTGGCTTGGCTCTGGGGCAGCCTCTCTCCTGGTTTTCTTCCTCCCTCCCTGCCCACGTCTGCTTAGTCTCTCCATCCAACTTTCAATGTCGGGGCATCTGGAGGGTCTGGTCCCAGACTATGCTCTCCTCTGTCTACAGCCTCTCCCTGGGTCATCTTATCGGTGCCCAGGGATTGAAACACACTCTTATGCTGTTGACTCCTAAATTTCTCTCGCCACACCAGACCTCCCCAGCCCAAGAACTGCTTACTTGCTTATGTGGCTTCTCCCCATTGAATGTCTCATGGATGTCGCAAGTCTGACCAATCCAAAGTAATTGATCATATGCATTTATGAGCATTTTAGAATTAAAGGAATTTATTCTTGTCTTCATCCTGAGTGATGATGCCTACCGATAAAATCTCTGTGTGTATGAAGTGGTGTGTGTGTGTGTGTGTGTGTGTGTGTGTGGCAGCTAGAGTTCTATTTGTACTTACCATGTGTACAATGTCCTGGTAGGCAGTAGTGTGTCACTTTCCCTGACCTTATTTTTTACTGGCCTATCTGCCTTTTCCTACTGGGTCTATGATATTTTGAATCGTGACCCCAATGCCAGCAAAAGTCCCTGTCCCATACATTTCCTGGGATTTTGGGAAATGTTCTATAAACTCTGAGGACTGCCTTGCTGGGACCGCGGGGCCAGGACATAGCCTTTCATGTGGGGAGTGGAGAGAGGGTTTCCCCTGCAGGAAAGAGATGTTCTCGGTGCCTCTCGATCCCCGAAGTGTCGGTTCCAGGCCTTCGATGTAAGAGACAGAAACCTAATCCTGCTCTGTTCTGTGCCTGGAAACATTGAAGATGCTGGTAGTGGGCAGGTCCCTGAGTTACATAAACATAATACAACATTGGAAAACATTTTTGTCAGCTTACTCATTACTCCATCTCCTACGCTGGCTGTCCCCCAAGGTCCTAACTCCTTTAAAGCAAGACCACATGCAAGGGACATGAAGCTCCGCGGTTCTCCATCCTGCTACACGTTGGGATCACTGGGGGGCTTCAATTAATGCTGATGGCTGGGCCCTTTCTGAATTGCTTGTTCTGGGTAAGCCAATGGCCTCATTGTAGATAGTGTTCAAAGCTTCCCAGGTGATTCTGATGCAGAGCCAAGGCTGAGCGCTGTGCTCTGGGCCACACTGGCATCAGCTTCCCAAGGTTTTTCTTCACCGCACTTCATTCCCAGCAGTAGGATTTCAGCCCCAGAGAACCCTAGGCTTGCATCTCACGTATGATATCGTTCTGCAATGTCCAGCGTAGGTCTCTCTTTCCACCTACAGACTGTGAGCTCTTTGAGGACTGGGGCTATATCATTGATTCTGTTTCTCTATGTCCAGTGCACCATGGAGCTCAATAAATGTTAGCTTAATGAAAGCATGAAGCTTCTAAGCAAGGTGAAGTAGACAGTTGGGACCAACCCCCATGCCCTGGTGTTCACCTTTGGAGATGCTGCACCTTCCCCTGCACTCTAGTTGTGCAATTTGCATCACAGTGCATTCCAAGAGCCTGTCTCCCAGGTTCCCGTGCAGTGGGATTGCTCTCTTCCATTGTTCTGCTGCTTCCTCCTCCATCAGGGTGGGGAAACTCACCACAATAGGTTGGTTCCCTGTTTGCTACAGCCGGGAAGGTCACCCCAGAAGGTTTCCCCCAGCCTCTCCAAGTCTGCTCTCCCACTGGCCCAGGGACATTGTTCCCTGAATGCTGGAAGGACTGGAACCTAATGGGTGGTTCTGAGAAAGCTCCTGGGTGCCTTGGAAGCAAGTGTTCCATGAGGGGTGGTTTCTCTTTGGGGTGGGTCACTGGTTTGACATTGTCGCCTGTCATTCATTGTCTGAGTCTGAGGATGACATCATTTAGCCCAGGATTCCAGGTGTGGTGGCTGGTGGGGCCAGCATTGTTTGTGATTTGCCTTTGTACAGCTCTGTTCCTTGGGACAGAGCCCTTCAGAATGGGACGTCTTAACCCAGGGTTGATAGATGGGTCTTGAGGAGGGGGAAGCATAAATCCCTGAAATTATGTGTACAGTAACATTGGAGCACATTTCTCTAAAGAGAGAGCCCATTAATTTTCCTCAGATTCCTAGAGCTGTCCATGAAACTGCCAAAATCTTGGCTCATCGAGCTCCCATTGTCCTCTCACAATTCCAATTTCCTGCAGTTCCTAGAAGGCCTTGAGAGGGTGAGTTCTAACGTCATTCTGGCACAAAGGTCTGGAACGAGGTTGTCTGGGACAGACCGGCCTCCATGGACACAGGAAGAGACAAAGAGTTGTTTGGTTTTCTGAGAACTTGGAGGGTAGAAGAGTGTATTGAGCCACCTTTCACCCTCCATCTTGTACTTACACTGTGTGTGTGTGTGTGTGTGTGTGTGTGTGTGTGTGTCTGTGAGATCTGTGGTCTTCCTCACACTGAGAATGTGTCTCATTTTTCCTGGGCCTGTCCCTGTTGGCAGGACCTAGTTGCCCTGGGCTCTGTGACACTCACTCAAAATGGTGAGAATCTCCTCAGGGAGATCATCCCCTGCCACCAACACTCCCACCCCCTGCCCACCTCAAAGTCCTCAAACACCTCTTTGTCATCCCTTTCTCCAGGCCAGGGTTGGTTTGTTTTCAACAAGATGCATGCCCCACCTATCCCTCCTTGAGCGGTGGCTGTAGATGAAGTGAAGTGTTGTCCTTCCCTCCCGCAGAGACTCAGCAGCCGGTGCAGCCAGCGCCCCCAGTGCCTTCTCGGCCCCATTCCCCTTGGCAGTGGAAAAAGCGACAAGCAAGCAATGAAGTTGGGAAGCTAGTCCAGAGAGTGCTTAGGCTCTAAGACTCAGCAAGAAGTGGGAGTGACCACACCAAGGGCTGAGTAACGTCCAAGTCAGCGTGGGCTGGCCTGCCAGCTCTCTGCTCTCTGACAAGCTGGGTGCTGGGTTCCCAGCTTCCCCCGGGAGAGCATAACCCACAGAGGCCTCCTTCCTTGCCCTTCCCAATGTGGAGATTTTCAAGCCTTCTCCATTGCTTTTTCTCACGTAGCCTTGTATCTCTTCCCAGAGAGCTGGCAGGGGGCCCCTGATGCTGGGATAGCGAAAGGGTGGGATGGCTGCTGCTCTGCCCTGAATTCGGGGAAGTAGCTTCACTGTAAGGAGCATAGAAATCCTGGGCTTTGCTGTGAAACTGGTGGTCGGACCTGAACTCATTGTCTTCTTTCCTTGCCCAGGATTTTCTCTGTGTAAACCCCACACATAATGAGCACATATTCAATACATAAGGTACCTGGTACCTGCTCTCACGGAGATTGCAGTTAGGGTGGAATAACAATAATCATTTCAGAACTGTAGCTAGCATCTGCTGATCATGGACCATGCCAGATACATGACCGAGCAGTTCACATGGATTACCCATTTTAATGATCACAACACACCCGAAGTAGGCACTCCACTATATTTTACAGAGGAAAGGAAAGCTCAGACAAGTTCAATAATTTGCCTTTGGTTACACAGTAAGTAAGTTGTTAAGCTGAAGCATCAAGTCCAAGTCCATCTCCAAAGCCTGTGCTCCTAACCACTACTGTGAGGGACCTACAAGGATACCAGGCACTGGAGCAGCCCCGGGAATGGTACGAATGACAGATGATATAGGAATTCAGAAGAATGAAAAGAACATGAATAAGAAGAAGGAGAAGGAGTGAGAAGGGAAGGGGATATATTCTGGAAATGAAAGCCTTAAACTCTGCCGTGAAAACCCATTGGTTCCACTAAGAGCTTGACATTGAGAGGGCTTATAGGGAACGCCTGTGGTGATCTCAAAAGCTGTCCCCAGTCTCCCAACTCCGCCACCAGTGTGGGAGCCCTTAGTCTTCTGCTCCCAGGCCCAGCCTGTTTCAGCCGATTCCCGTGAGGTGCTGGCCACCCCTTCACCTCTGTGTTCTCTTATGATGCTCTGTTCAGATCCTCTCAGATCCCTCCTCCCAGCTGCGTGTGCTTTGCCTTGAACAGCGGCTGCACCAGTGGCTTCCCCAGAGGCCTGTCCTTGGGCTAATGGAGCCACTTTCCCCTTTAGGACCAGGAAGTGCCTGGGAGTTCATAAACCCCCGAAGGTCACCTGTAGCCAGGACCAATGGAGTATGAAAGCTCAGCAACCTTCTCTCAAGGTGGTACAAATGCTAAGGTGCAATTTCACCTCCAGAACTGTTCAGGGGGCTAGGCTGATGACATACGTCACCTGAGGTCACAGCCATGCTTGGCTCCTTTACTATACCTACCCTTTCTGCTTCCTCAATTCCCTGTGATTTCTTGTGGGAGCACCGCCTTCTTAGTCACGTACTTACAAACATCATCTCCAAGTTTACTCCCAGGAACCAGACTCTAGACAGTAAATCTGTGAAGTGCCACTGACATCTCTGAGGAGAGTCGACTTGAGCCGACAGGAGATACGTAGGTCAAAGGATCCCTAAAGGAAGAGGTAGAGATTCTAGAAGGCAGGGCAGGGACATGGCCATCATTCACCTCCCACAGGATTGCCTACTGCCCACAGTGACTGCTGGGCTGGCCATGGGCCTCAGTCTCAGAGACAGGACTTTGGCCTCAGCCCTGCTCGTTCCCACATCACAAGCCTGTGAGGAGCTAGAGTGATTGGGAACAGAGGAGGGGAAATGAGGTGGTTCCTGAAGGATAGGTAAAGGGTGAAAGAAAACATCCCTGGGGGAAGAAACAAGTGACAGGAGGAGGTATTCTTGGGACTTGCTTCCTTCAATGGACCAGACCTGGGACTGCAGCCACAGCCTCCTCACTGAAGGTCAGACCCCCTAGTCCAGCTGCAGAGCCCTCACCCTGTGCCTGGGACAGCCATGGACTACAAGCTCTTTCTCTTTTCAATAACTCCTACTCCTACGAACCACAGCACACTAAGGTGGTGATTCCCACGGAGTTTAGTTCACCTGAGAAGCCGTGTTCCTGAGTTTCAGGTGAGGATGCTCAAGGATGCATGGTGCACACGACTCCCTTTATGGAGGTTCCACATCCTGCACCACACACACACACACACACACCCCTCCTGTATCCTCTTCTCCATGCATTGATCTCAGTCAGGGCCTGCTGGGCCAAGGCAGGTGACCAAGTTTAGAGGCCTGTTGTAAAGCCAGACTCTGGACTCCTGAGTCCCAGCCTGAGTGAGCCCTAGGTGGCAGCCTGGCACACACAACCCCCAGCTCAGGTCATAGGAAAAGTGGTGGAGTTGGGAGTAAGAAAGCAATCGCCCCAGGGCTCTGAGACCTGCCTGACAGCAATAGGCCACTCCCCTGCTCCAGTCACCTCAACTCTCTCCCTCCACACCTGCTCAGGGAATGTGACCAGCTGCCAGGGGAATGCAGCTGCCTCCCTCCACAGCGTTCACAGGACAACAGCTGTCCCACCTCTGGTGGGAAAGAGTTTCTCCCGTGGCCCCGAAGGGATGCTCTCTCCTGCTTTCTTCCTCATTCCCAAAGTTGTGGCAACTCTCCCTCCCTGGGGGATGCCAGGTGTGGTCTTTGCTGGAGTTCATCCTCCACTCTTGAGTGTTTTATCCATTACGAACCAGGAATGTGTTTCCTTCTCTCAGTATCAGAAGATCCTGAAGGGGCGTACCATCCTCCTCCCTCTGTCAGAACTTGCCCTGACACCTCCCCACTGCCAAACTCAAGCTGAGAAAATCTTCAGTAGGAAAGATAGAGTTCCTGAGGGTATATTTCCCTCCACTGAGGAAAAGCAGCAAATTCAGTGCCTTTCAGTAATAACTCAGTCAACCATTAGGACCACTGTAGACAGATGCTCAGGTTGTGCGGTGCACGAATTCACCTGCTGCAGGATGATGGAGGTTGAAATTCAGCTGGAGCTCTATGTGCCAAGCTGCGTACTCTGCTGCGGGACAGAATACACCCTCTTTTCCTTTATACAAAAGCACCCCTCACTCACTGGGCTGTGTACCCAGCAGGGGCATATTTTCCTAATTCATGCAAAAGCTCCCTATAATCTAGCCTCTGATGTGACAGGCTTGTTTCCCTTGCCCTCTTTCGCCCAGAAATGTTCTATCTAGTCTTTGCAGTCTCAAAAGGCAGCATCTTCCCCTTTTCATGCCTTCCTCTTCTGGCTGAGGATGGTCTGATTGTATCAGAGACCTACGGCCTGTCACGGCCATTGAGAAAGTAACTCCCATGTGCCTTCTTGAATTCTCCACCCTTAATGAACACCAGCCCCCATCAGTCTGGACAGAGCTGTCAGTGCTGGTTTGTCCATCCACTCTGTCTGGTCTTCCTCCTTTTCCTACCAGGGTCCAGCAAGGTCATTTCTTAGGAAGCTCACTCCTGAGGAGGTGGACAAGAATGGGTCTGGAAGATCCCTCTGCCCCTACTACTGCCTTAAGAAATGGTATTTGGAGCTCCTGACCAGGCCTGGCTCCAGTTCCCCCTTGCTCTTCTATGTAATATTTCTTTCCCTTTGTTGGGTCTTCCTGTACTAGGCTGTGAGCTGGAACTAAGCACTCTCGCTGGGGGCAGTGCCTGGCACAGAGAGGCACTTACGCAAAGACTGTGGAAAGCACCTGCTGGGGTGAAGGGCCCTCCCCAGCTTCAGTCTGTCTGACGCGGTGAAGGCACACAGGGGAGATCTCAGACCTCCCTCTCCCATTTCCTCCTGGTTTTCTCTTCACAACTTCCCTCTCCGCTCCTTACAGGAGGCAGAAATGAAGGGTTTGTTCTTGGATTGCTGGAACCCCTCAAGTTTAACTCTGAGGCCCCCAACTGGGCAGACCTCCCTTTGGTCCCTCTAGGGGGTGGAAGTGGGGGGGTTGGATAGAGGATTTGGAGCTGGTCTGGTCCTACAGGTTGGGCCCACACTGCAACCCCAGGTTTCACCAGGGGCACAGAGGGGCCAGGACTGCTCGTCCACAGCGATACTGAAAGCACGTGCGCCCTGACCTGGGGCCCTGCCAGGCTCACGGCCAGGCCTCAGCCTGTTCCTGTGTCACATTAGACCAGAGATTTTCAACTGGCGTGCTGCCAGAATTTTAAAACATGAAATACCTGACTGTTTAGTCAGGGCCACTGACCTCTTTTCCCTTAGATTGTCAAATTAAAAAAATGGCAAAAGCCAAAACAACAACAGCTGTCCTGTGTGAATGAATCAAAATCATACTTATATTTTTGACAGATCAGCAAAAACCAGATTCTTTGGTGTGCTGCAGAATTTTAGTAATTAGTTTATGCGTGTCAAGAGATGAAAAAGGTTGAAAATTGCTGCGTTAGAGGGATGGGAAGCGAGGGCAGGAATGACTCCGGTCTTGGTTTGTGAACACCATCCTCCTCTAAGAGAAACCAGGGTTCCTCGGGAAATAGCCAGTTCTAGGACTGGAGCAGAGAAAGTCCATGCGCCTGGAAAACCTTGTCCCAGGGAACAAAGAGGCACTCAAAGAATGATGGGAACATGACAAAAGAAACTGAAGCCAGCTTGGGAGAACTCCCACTGGACCTATTCAGAACAATCTGAGCATATAAAGAATGATGGTAATGACTTTAATCTAGTTAATAAGATAGGAATCTTTGAGTCCATGCTGATATAAATAAATGAATAAACCAATTGAATGTTTGATGAAAACCAGGTATTCCCACAATCTGAAAGTACCTCCTTATAAAATACTCCTTACAAAGGGAAAAATATTAATTCATAGTGTAGAAACGGGCGGACACCACTTTAATCAAGTGTTCAGTTAACCTCACCAGTAATGGGACAAACTGAAACCCTGTGCCACCTGATAAAACGCAACGCCGGAGCAGGCGTCATCGCTGAGCACTGATGACCAGAGACGCCCAGCAGGAGTCTGTTTGGGCGGAAACATGAGGCAGACTCAGATTCTACAAAATGAATGGCCTGAGATCTTCAAAAGCGTCACGGTTGTGAAAAGCAAGGAAAGTTGGAAGAATTGTCCCAGAATGAGGGAGACTAAAGAGATTTGACCACTAAATGAAACTCCTTTCACTGTGAAGAACGTATTTGGGACAATCAGCCAAACTTGAATACTGTGTAAGAATTAGATGGTTGTAACACAGCAATCTTCACTTACTGATTATGTTAAAGAATATCTTTTTAAAGGAAATACACAACAAAATATTCAGGGGTGATGGGGCATCGTGTTGTATATCCAGACTCAGTTCTTTCAGGGTGAAAGAACGCTGTTCTTACAGCTGCCTTGTTAACTTGTGATTGTTTTAAAAGTTAAAAAAATACATTAAATTCAGAATGGAGAAACTTATTTTCTCAGAAGTGTAGGTGTAAAGCATTTAAGAATTTTATTTGGATACAAACTTGATACATACAAAAATAGCAATGAAAATAATATAGCTCGAAATGTTATTGGATTAAGAATAATATCACTAGACTGTAAAGGCAGAAACTTACCTCTTTTATTTACTAATATATTCTTAGCACAGCGTCTGGCATTAATAAATACTTTTAAATAAGTGAATAATACATGACAAATAATAATCCCTCAATAAATGCTCATTTTAACTGTTATTATTACTCTGAGATGGTGGTCTGAGGGTGGCACAGACAAACAGCAGCTCAGACACGCACCGTGTGGTCATGCCCGGTCTGGACCACCATTCTCCGTACTGATTACAACGTTTTAAGGTGTATCAGATGTAATGCTTCCAGCTGTAAGTAACATGAAACTTAATTTGCAATACCTTAAACAAATAACGGTTTAGTTTTCTCATCAAGCTGGAAATAGGCAGTTGGTGGCACTAAATCTGCACTTTAACAATTTCATTGCTAGGGTCTCTAAGATATTTTTTTAAGATTTTATTTTTAGAGAGAGGGGAAGGGAGAGAGAAAGAAAGGGAGAGAAACATCAGTGCATGAAACATCAATTGGCTGCCTATCACACGCCCCCAAACAGGGACTTGGTCCACAACCCAGGCATGTGCTCTGGCTGGGAATCGAACTGCGACCTTTCGGTTCACAGGCCGGCACTGAACCCATTAAGCCACACCAGCCAGGGCTCTAAGATATTTTTTACCTCTCCCTCACAGTCATAAGATTGCTACTCCAGCTCCAGGCATCACATCTACTTTCAGGGGAGCAAGAACGGATAAAGTGACTATACCAGTAGCATCTATCACTTCAATTAAAAAAACAAAGCTTTTTCATAAGCCCTCTATTAAGTCTCTGCTTATGTGTCATTGGCTAGAACTGGGTCACATGGATGTCCCTGGCCACAGGAAAGATTGGATAAGAAAGTGCTTAGTTTTTCCATTGTTTACGTTGGAGGTGGCTAAGGAGAAAAGATGGCAAACAATGGCTGGGTTAGCCGATGAACAGTATCTGCCAGAGATGGACACTAACGAACCAAAATATGCCCTGAGGAGCACAGTTAGGAGGCTAAGGCATGTGGATGTCCTGCTGTACTAGGAATGGTGCCAGGAACTGAAGAGAAACAATTAGGTGATATGACAGTCACCTTACAGAAGTGTCCCGTTGGGGGGAAGTTTCCTTACTCTGCACTGCTATAAAGGACAAAGGTAAGATAAGAGTTGGGAGGCATAAGAGATAGCCATGCCTTACACCAGCCCTGTCTGTGACTGGGGCTCACCTACCAGGAAGGGGCTGTTTGGGAGGGAGGGGGTGCCCCTACTGGGGTGGTCAGCAGTGGCTAGACCATCACTACCTGAGACGTCGTCTGTGGCATGGGAGGTTGATGGGACGAGCCTCCAGAGCTCCTTGCATTGCAAAGATTTGCTGATTTCCCTGTTATCCCTTTAGAAGCTACAAAAGAAGCACACTGATTTTTCCACTGTGCCTTGTCACCACAGAGTAACTTCATTTTCAGTGGAATCTGGGTGAAAGAGAGCATCTCCTGAAGAAGTGAAAGCACTTCTTTATCTCTTTTGTTTGTCCTACTGGGCCTCTTCTGTCCTGCTAATAGCTTCAGGGATATTTTATCCTCTTGAGCGTGGTGTACAATTGAAAAAAAAAAGAAACAGCTCCTCCTACCCAATTAATACAGTAAGAACTTTATGCTGGGCAGAGGGTAGAGCAGAGAGAGTGGCATTTTGACACCATGGCTCAAGTTTTCCTTGGGGACAAAGATAATACACGATTTATTGACTCAGGCAGTTGTGGAACCAAGTGTAGTTGAGTTGCTTTGGTAAACCTTCAAGTGCTGAATTCAAGAGAGTCGTTACTACAACAGATCTACTGGAAGCTACCTTCAGTCCTGTCCGGCCCTGGAGAGAATATGAACCTGGAGAACCTCTGCATCAGTAGAAAAGTCTGTCTCCCAAAGCATTAATTGTTCAGCAGTTTGAATGTTTCATGTACTTTGTTTTGAATCTTCTAAATTAGCAGGGATTTTTCTGCTTCTGTTTCAGCAGGCTTTGGCAAAAAAAAAAAAAATTGTTCTGGATTTGTTTTCCCTCAGCCCTTGTAACATCTCTGATCCTGCAGTCCAGCACTTGCCCCAGAACCGGACCCTGAGGGACCCAGCCAATGTAAAACACCTTCAGGAGAAGCATGGTTTCCATGATCCAAACAGGCAAATATCCCCCGATGAGAAGCAATTTAAGTTGCGTTGCAAAAGAGAAGAAAGATGACAGGCCCAGTGTTCATTGCACATAAAGCATTGACTGGCAGGCACTGTTCTGGGTACTTTTATGTTAACACATTTAATTCTCAAACTAACTTGTACAAAATAAAGAGAAGTGTTCTTATACATAAAAGGAAATCAAAGCTTCTGTTAAGCAGCTTGTCCAAGGTTATATATCTTAGAAGGTGATGATCAGTTTTTGATTTCAAAGCTTGTTGGTCTGCACTTGTCATACATAGGGTGACTAGGCTGCGCCTGGATCTCAAGGGTTTCAAAACTGGAATGACAGGAAAGGGAGCAAGGCGGGTATGTGGTGGGGCCAACAGCCCAGAAAGTGGTGTTTGTTTTACAGGTGCCAGGCAGGGCGTGTTAGCCTCTGCAGGTGGACCCTTCCATTGGCCTTCCGGGAAGGGTACTCCTTGGGTGGGGACCACCACCACCACTGATGGGCTTCTCAGGGCTGAGAGCCAGTAGCAGGAGTTGAGGAGAATGGTTTCAGGGGAGACTTGGGGGCCTGGCAGTGGGAAGCTGCTCCTTGAACCCAAATGCACAAGCTTGTCACAGATAAGAGGAGACACCAGGGATTCCCTTAGAGTGTGAAGGCCCAGGCAATATTTGGGGGGTCCTTTGTCTATAGAAACTCTATGATTTTAAAACACAGTACTAAACTTGTAGGTCTGCATTACATCTAGCCATTTAGCTATAAAGATTTGGAATAAGGGTAGAAAAGAGGTATTTCTGTATTTGTTTATTGTCCCATCAATGAACCTATGGACTTGAAGATTCCTTGTAAAGTCCAAGCAGACGTAAAAGTGGCAGCATTGGTATTCTTCACAGTTCCATGGCACCTTGGAACCCTTTGTAATTAAACAATACAGACCTTCTTACCTCTGCAGGTCCCTATTACCATATTTAACACTCATTATACCATTACTCATGAACTTGCAACACCTATCATGGTAACCACCGCCAGCCACTCTCTCAAAGACTATTCTCGGAGTCCTCGATGATGACCACGAATGGCAGTCTTATTCAGAGTATGCAGGAAAATGTAAATAGTAAACTGTTCTCTAGCCATGTTAAATTTATTTATAGGCATTTTATATCTAAAGCACAGAAAAACTCTTCTTGTCGCGGATTTCAACCCACAAAATCCGTGGGGGGGACCGCCCCGATCGCGTGAATCAATATTACCCAGAGACACGCTTGGAGATAAGAATCTGGCTGCCACGGGTCTTTCCCTCCACCTCCATCTTGGAAAAGACCTCATGGGTCGCTTAGCCGGGGTTTTTATTAGAGGCTTTAGGACATATTTACATTGGATTGATTATTCATGGGATTAAGCAGAACAGGGATAGGTTTACTCATTAGCAGAGCATTAGGATGTAAATTCAGGTCCGGTGGCAGACAGGACCAGGGTAGTACATTAAACAGGAGACAAGTAAATAGAGGGTAAGCTAGCTAGGGCTGTTAACTTTTAGGACCGTAGAACATTGAGGCAGTGAGTTATTAATTTAAGCTTCCGGACTTTGGGAGGAAGAGGCTCAGCAAGTCAGAGAATTTCTTAAGATAAATTTTTGCCAAATTCCTATTAGAGAATTCCTATTCCACAGACATGATCCACACTTGCCCACACGGGAATCACGTGGAGCTGCGCTCAAAACGCGTAAATTCCGGAACATGCGTGTTTACACGCATGTGGAAAGAATCCCCACATCTTCTGATCTTGTCTTCTCTTAAACTCATTAGGCCATGATCACCACATTTCTAGAATGTGATTTTCTTCAGGAGAAGGTTCCCCTGATTTCAAACACCACGAACCAGCAGGGAGAATGAGTGAGGGACCCAGAGGCAGATCCAGAAGATCAGTTTCATTCACACAAAGTCAATTCCTTATCCCATAAGGCTTAAGACCCACCTGGGAAAGAAATGGATCAGAAAGGCCCATTAACATTGCAGAACAATTCCTCAAGGAGATAGACAAGGCCACCCAGGAGACTGTCTGACTCTTGGCCTGGAGCCTTCAGTACAGGTGTGGTGACAGCGATGAAGGAAAGATGGTGCGTCATGAGGTACAGGACTTCCATGCCACTCTGGCAATGCTTGGGTGCTTCATCAGAAACCACCTCAAATTTTGAGAAAAGCATCTGAAAGCAGAGGGAGTGGGGGTTGTACTAAGGGCAGGGTCCCCACTTGCCTAGGTCTAAGGGTGGTAGAGAAATGCTGTCTCCCTGCCTCTGCCTGGTATTGAGCATCTCTGGGAAGAGGCAGTGTTGAGCTGTCTACAGGAGGGTAGAGACCACAGCCAGGGGTGGCTGGAAGGGAGAGAGAAATCACATAGGTTCTGCACAGTGATGGCCACAGACACTGGTTTGTGAGCACCTGTGTGGTATTTCGTTAAGGACTGCCAGAAAGTCTTGGAAGACACTTTGGAGTGGGCAGGAGTGATTGGGTGATAGGGCTGAGAACCAGCAATTCCCTCTCATTTGGGGAATTGCAAATTTGATCTCATTTTACATTCAGAAGCCATCAGTGGACAAGTTCAGCTAGGTGATTTTTTAAAAAATATTACTTGCTGTAGATAGTCATATATACCTACACACATAGTTCTAGAGCACACGATGTTTCAAGTCTGCTTTTAACTGAACAGTACAGCGGGATTACCTTCCAAGATCAATAATTACTTATTTAGTTTATAATTTTTTAATTTTGGAGGTAAAACTTACCTGTGGTGACAGTCATGGATCACAAATGTACAACTGAATCAATTTTAACAGATATATATATATATAGCCTTCCCCATCAAGACATGAACTGTTTCTGGTACTGCAGAAAGTTCTCTCATTCCCTCTCCCATTGAACCCAGCCCTGCAGGCACCCACTGTTCTGATTTCTATCACCACGTGTTAGTTTTATAGGTTTTAAGACTTCGTATAAATGGAATCACACATTATTTTCTCTTTTATGATGATCTTTCACTGAATATATTTCTGAGATTCATCCATGTTATAGTGTCTATTAGTAATTCATTCTTTTCTATTGCTGAGTTCATTCTTTTCATTCCATTGTATAGATGAACACAGTTTATTCCTGTTGATGGACTTTGGGTTGTTTCCATTACCTGTGCCTTTAAATTCTGTTCTGGTGTGCTTTGTGGATACTGTAGGGATTCATGTAGGAGTAGCTGCTAAAGCAGAGTTCAAAACCACTGTGTTAGACCTTGCTGGGAAAGAGCTGTTTAGCTTCCTAGAGGCTGAGATTCCCTTGGTTTGTGTGCCTTTTTTTTCCCCCAGCATCCATGTTAAGGGAAAGGCAACCAAGGTAAGTCAGAAACCAGGTGCAGTCACGGTTGCCTGACAACTGACTACCACATAGACCTGTCCAGATACGCCACTTCAGCTCACCCTGGTGAGTAACTCTGCTCTTGGAACAATGGCCCTTCTGTAATTAACAAAGTTTACAAGATGAATTGGACTCCAACTGTCTGCCACGTTCCCAAACAGTGAACCAACTGAAGGCTAAGATGAGAACCTCCACTTCAGATGAAGTTTAAATCAGACATGTAAATACAAGGTGATAAAACAAAACGTAACTGTCTTGAGTGTCTCCAACTTACCCTTCAGCCAGAGAGTGGAATGTGGGTGACGTATGTCTCACAGGAGGAAGGTTGGGGGTCTGGGGCCGATGATAAGGCTGGGTTTCTCAAGGTGGGCCCATTGGCTGGTTTGCTGAAGCCCAGCTTGCAGAGATGGACAAAACAGGAGGTGTGGCCATTCACAGAGTTGGAATTTCAAAGTGAGTCCTCCCTCCTAACCATCTCTTCCTCTCCACCCCGCAAAATACTGGAGCAGAGGAAATGTAAGACTAGGTCCACCAACCCAGCTCCTCTCAAGAGATCCAGTGTTGCCTACATTCTCCCAGCAGCCACAGCTCCACTTTCCTTTTTGTATCCTCACCTCGTTTCATAGGAAGTTCTGTGCCTTTTGCTTTTGACCACTAGCACTCAGAGATTCATATGCCACCTAAATATTCTGGGTGTATAAGACCTTGTTGTCTGGATGATCTATTCTGATTGGTCCTTTGCCTTGCCCTAATTTTATATTTCACTAATGCACACTGTATTTCCTGTAAGCCATATCTAATAATTTGTGGAATGAGGTGGGGTATGAATAAATAAATAAGTCATAAAGCCTGACCTTGTATCTAAATTGAAACAATCCACATCTCTTCTTTACCCCCACCCAGCAGGGGCAGCTGATACAATGGCTCCTTCTTCTTGCAGAAAGAGTGGACAAACAGGAATCTCTGGAGGTGATGCTATCCAACCTTCTTGCCAGTGCTCTGAATTGTCACTCATTCATTCATTCAACAAGTATCTACTGAGCATCTAACATAGGAATATGTCAGGTGCTGGGAGAAGTAAGCAAGGTCCCTGCTTTTATGGAATCTACATGTAGTAGTGGAGACAGAGAGAAGCAAGTGAGCCCAAAAAAAGCTTTATATTTAATACATAAATTTATATATGATTCATATACATTTAATTTATATGTAAATTATGTACAGCCTCACATTTTCACATGATAGCCCATTTAAGCCTCAGCAATGATTAGGAGAGAGTAATATTATTATCATCATCATCCCCATTTTACTAGTAAAGAAACTGAGGCATGGAATGGATGAATGATTTATCCAAGGTTAATTAACTAGTAAGTGGTAGAGCCAGAATTTAAACCTAAGCAGTCAGGCCCTGAAGACTACATGCTTAACCACTACTTTCTGTGGCCATGGTCCTGCTGTGCAGCCCTACACCTTATGCCAGGGTCGATGGGGGCAATCCCTGGTCACGATGTTAAAGGGAAGGGCATGCCCCCCTCCTCTTTCCCCCATCCCTTTGGCTGGGATATACAGAGGTGCAGCGGTGAGCCATGTAGGGAAAAAATAGATGAGGGCGAAACCCAAAATTTAGCAAAGCAATAAAACAGAAGGAACCTGGGTCCCTGACAGGATGGAGCCCCTCTCCCAGTCCTGGACTGCTGAGGGGAGAAAGAAACCAACTTCTGCTTGGTTTAAGCCTCTATTATTTGGGGTCTTAATTAAATCAGGCGAATTGATACCTGTACTGATACAGTGGGCAAAATCAATCTGAAAATCAGGGGCTTGCCAGCTGTGCAGCCACCTGTACCCACCTCAGCTACTGCTGTCTGCAGCTTGGACGTGCCAAGGGTCCAATTCCGTCTGTGTGTGATTGGAGCTCCCTGCAGACTAGTGCACAGGTTGCACAAACCAGACTCACAGGCTGCAGGCGAGGAGGGACCCGCCTCCAAGATAGCAAGGTAAGGATGGTTTTAGTTATGTTGAACCATAAATGCCCCTGTAGTTTTTATGAGTGCACAACAGAAAATTATCAAACCAGAGCAAGGCTTTCTAAGCAAAGAGCTGACACTCCAAAAAGACACCACATCTCACAAAACAGGGTGTGTATACACTTGTAAGGTCACAAGAGAAACTAGATAGGCAATCTAATCTGATCTGAAGTCTGGGAAGAGAAAGTGAGAGGAAGCCAAACTGAGTTGAAAGGTTTGAGCATGATGGTTTAGGAGGTGCAAAGGATTCAAAATGTTTTTCTTTTTTTTTTTTTAAGATTTTTTAAAAATTTTTATTTATTTTTTTTTAGAGAGAGGGGAAGGGAGGGAGAAAGAGAGGGAGAGAAACAGCAATGTATGGTTGCCTCTCGCATGGCCCTCATGGGGACCTGGCCCGCAACCCAGGCATATGCCCTGACTGGGAATCGAGCAGGGACCCTTTGGTTCCCAGCCCGCGCTCAATCCACTGAGCTACACCAGCCAGGGCCAAAGGATTCAAAATGTTTTTCTTGGACCTGGCTCGCAACCCGGACATGTGCCCTGACAGGGAATCGAACTAGCGACCCCTTGGTTCGCCACAGGCTGGCACTCAATCCACTGAGCCACACCAGCCAGGGCTCAAAGTGTTTTTTCAAATCACTTTTTTCATTAAAAAAATTAAGCCCCTATAACTTTACTAATCTTTAACAACTTAAAAAAATATTTTATGTATCCATCCCTTCTAGTATTTGTAGTCATAATCATCAGCTTATCTATAAATTTATTCCAATTTTTTTTATTAATAATTGTAGTTTTCCATATTTCTAAAAATACCTACATTGTGGTTGTTGGGGAGGTCACTTACCTCACAGAGCCTCAGCTTCCTCATCTTTAAAATGGGGCCAATAATACCAGATTAGTCATTATATGGATTCATTGAAGTAAAGAGGGTCAAACTCTTAGCAGAACGCCTGCCATATAGTCACTGTAACCCGGAGGCATCCCTTCTCCTCAGAGAGTTAAGTGAAGTTTCCCCAAAAGTCCAATCCAAGGCCCCTGAGAGCTTAAAACCTCCCCTACAATCCTGTGATTCCAAACATGCACTTCCTCAAGCTTCTCTCTGCCTCTGCACTCACAAGGTACTTCTCATCTGTTCACATTGAACCAGTAAAGGAGCAACTTAAATGAAGTCTTGGGTACATAATCAATCATGGTATCATTGTTTGATGGAATTCTAGACAGCAATGAAAAAGAACAAGCCACTGCTACAAACAACATGGACGCAGCTCACAGTCCTCGCGTTGGGTAGAAGACGGTAGCACAAAGAGCAAACCGTGGCCCCCTTGTGTGAAGTTCTCAGGCGGGCAGAACTGGTCTGTGGTGATACACATCAGAACTGTGGTTACCTTTGGGGGAGATGACTGGAAAGAAGGACAAGGGCAGCTTTGGGGGTTCAGGTGATGTCCTACATCTTGATCTGTGAGATGGTTATACAGGTGTGTTCACGCTGTAAAAACACACCACACAGTTTACCCCTGATATGTGCAGTTTATTATACTGGGTACATTCTACTCCACTTCAATTTCAAAGTTTGTTACAAAGCAAGGATTTGAGGTGTCACAGGAGAAAATTCCAAGATGCTCGACTTGCCCTGACCACTCCACCCCACTCTTCTCTCTGCCACCTCCTCTCTGGGGTCCAGACAGTCTTACCCTTTCTCAGGCAGAGCAACACATGGGGTCCAAGGAGAGCTCAGGGCAAGCCAAGCATCTTCTGTGTTATGTTGAGGCATTTCTCCCTCCCCCTGCCCACATTCTTTTCTTATTCTTATCATGGTGATTAATTCCTGTATGTGTACATATTTTTTCTTCTGGATGAACTTTCAGGAGTGAGAGTACATTTTCATGACTTTTCATTTACACGGCCACTTTGATTTTGTAGGATGGCTCTACCCAGTCACAACACCCAAGACACCTTCATACACACCCAACAATTAGTTGTTTCCGGCTTGCAGACCAGGAGAAAAGACTGCTCCTGAAGGCACTGTCCTGGCTTCACTCAGGCCATGGGCCTGCAGGGAAGATTCCCAAAAGTGATAATACGTCTTAAGAACATGAGATGACACGTCATTAAGTCCACATTTATGCATTCCACAGACACTAAGTGTCCACCCAGGCCCGGCCTGTGCTGCGTGCTAGACAGCGGTTGCACTGGTGTGTGACCTGGACGGTGAGCTCCACTTTCTGGCAATGTGACCGCGGCTGAAAGGTCCATTTGTGGTACAGCTGGCTTCCACAGACACGAGAGAACCCTCCGCTTCCTGGTGTACCATCTAACGAGGAGACCAACCAGACTCAATAAGAAGTCTAGGAGCAGATACATCACTTATAGACGAGGAGTTACTTCCTGGCAAATGAGTCCTAAGAGATTCTGCCTCTTTTTCTCCTAGTTACAATTTAAAAAGTCTCAGGAGAGATAAACTCGACTCCTGATTTTTCAGTTATGTGTGTTAAAATGAATGCCCTGTTTTGCTGAAGTATTGTTTTCCTATCACTTGTACCTGGCAAATATAAAACATGAACTCACAGAATGATAAGATTTCATTCTGTGAAGTGTCCTGGCAAATATAAAACATGAACTCACAGAATGATAAGATTTCTAGGAAAGTCCTGGCTGAAGGAACCAAGAGAAGTGTCAACTGCTCTTCAAACTTCTCAGAACTAACTTTCTGGAGCCTTGACAAGCAGCTATGAGCATCTTAAGAATTTTCAAGACAACAGGATCAGTCTTTAGAAGTGCATCTAAACCTTTTCTTCCTTATTTCCAGCAGAAAATTGATAGCATCCTTGCTAGGAAAAAAAATCTGCATTGGCTGGTTAAAAATAATAAGTGGTTTCCAGAGCCCAAGAGTTATTGGTCTATTATAGTTTCAGCCAGATCTTTCTCTGTCTTTTTCAAGGTCAATTGGGATAAGATATCAGAATAAGATCTCACAATAATAAGTTAATATTTTTGAGCACTGAAATAGTTCTAAAATATTTCATATACATAACTCATTTAATCCTCACAAAAATCCTATAAGATAAACACTATTATTATCTCTATAGTACAGGAAGCTGAAGCACAGAGAGGTTAAGTCATTGACTCAAAGTCACACAACTAGTACATATTGGAACCAGGATTCAGTCTAGAGCTTGCACTATTTTCTAATCACCACCCTGGTGAAAAAACAATACCTGCTTTCTACTAATTCCAGCCAAGCATGTCCCTTAGCTATTCCCACAGGTAGGATGTTGACCATTCCCCTCAGGATGAGATGGGCCAGGAGCAGGCAGGCATGTTGGGGACAGAGGCTACTTTTTATAATTAGTTAGAAATACATAACATGGCTAAAGGCTTAGAGCACATTTCTGGGAGCTACTACCCAGTAATTCCTTTCCTTGTCCCTGTGTTTCTCATTTTCCACAGTGGCCATACCAAAGTGCCCTTGTCCTCAAGGTCCCATTTCCCTCACTCTCAGCTAACTGCCTCGTCACCTGTTCCAAGAAACAGGGTACAGCCCCTCAATCTCCTGGTCCTATAAACCTTCTGGCATCTCCAAGCAATTCTGGTTCCTGCATTCCTACGAAAAGGATGTGTCCCTTGTTGCATCCAGGGCTTGCCCTTCATTCCCGATCCCGTTCCTTGCTTCCTCTGCAGATTTCCCAGGCCTGGTTATTTCCTCCCTGCCTTGGCTCCTTCTCAACCAATAAGCCTGCCTACATCCAACCACCAACTTCTTTTCATTGCCACACTTCATGAAAGAGGCCTGCAGTAGAGTTTTCTACTTCCTCATACCCAACCCCTCTTCAACCCCCGGCAGCCTGCTTTCTGCCCTTTTCAAATTGTTCCTGTGACAGGCATGGATGACCCAATCCCATATGACATCCCCACAAGTGTTCGAAGCCTCATTCTTTTTTGTGAGCATGAGTAGTAGAGTGTGGCAGCAAAGACAGAACAATTGGGGGCGGTATTTAAAACTAGGGTTAAATCTGGGAAATAAAGGAAGAGAATGTTTGGGGAAAATAACATTATTTCACAAATGTATCCATAGTATTCAGTATACAGGTAATTTGAACCCACATTTAAATGGTTTCTAAATTTGTAATAGAGTTGATTTTAGCAAAAAGAGTAATAATTTAATAAAGAGGGGTTTATGTTTCTCAAATGGTAAGTTTCATATTGAAGTTTTTCATTATTCAGCTGTCTCCCACTGTCTCCTACATCCTCCAGGGCTATTGATGTGTGCCTAATAAGTCACTAGATCTTAAAAATTAAATATTGAATCTCTAATAAATTGAAAGCAAATAATTAAATCTAGTGCTAATTTAATGGAATCTTGAAGATATTATGTTTGAACACCTGTTATTTTACAAAGAGAGCCCTATGCATCTCTGGGTCTGTGTGAATTCCCTGTTCCTGCCTCCTGGGCCAGACAGAACTTTTCTGGCTGATTAGGTGTTCCTTCTTCCAGGAAGCCTGCTCTAGAACGTCTTTCTATAGAATGCTCTCATCTGAATTCCCCGGACTACCAGAATGAATCTTCTCAACTGTGTTATAGTTAAGTGTGTGTGTGTGTGTGTGTGTGTGTGTGTTGGCCTCTTGATAGGTTATAAGAAAGCCATTCAGTATGGTGGAAAATGTAAGGTTTAGAGGGGAAAAAATTGTCTTGCAAGTCCCAGCTACTCTGTTAATCCCTCTGAGACTCAAAACCTCACATTTGTAAAATGAGGACAACCTAGCTCAGAGGAGTTAGAGCAGATAAAAATGTGCCTGTCATTTGGCACCAAGAAAGAGTTTGTTGATATTACTGACAGTGAGAAGAAATGGAAAAAAACTATAATTATTTTTAAAATGAGCAGCTCTTAGATAAATGCCCTTAGCAGAAGGAGAGAGATTCTTTTAGAGAGAGGACAGCCCCTCTGGCTAATAAAATCCCTTGATTCCCCCTCCCCACCCCACTTACAAGGGAGGAAAAGTGAGCCTAAATTATAAATGAATAATAATAACCAAGAGTTAAATGCATCCATTCATTTTCTTCTTCTTCTACTTGTTGCTTCCCTTTCCTTCCTGAACCATTTGGTCCTAAAGCCACAAGACGGATGAGACAAGGTAGTTGTCCATGGTGGGGGTTCTCAGTGACCCAGGGCAGTGCATTCAGGCCCCAGTGGGGTCAGGAGGGCATCCACACAGAGGGGCAGCCCAGCAGGTGATGTCAGAGCCTGTGTGTGGAGAAGAGGGCATCCAGGGAGAGTTAGGAGACTGAAATCATACAGGGATGTTGATCGGCTTGTAAGTGTAGTAAGGATAGTGGGTGTCGATGTCTGAGGAGGGGTTACCCACATGGAAAGAGAAAAAAGTGAACCTTGCCGTGGCTGGATCGGAATTGTGGTCATCAATGAGAACTCACAGTTTTCTTATGTGCACTCCTACCAATAAAAATAAATGTAAATGTGTGCATGTACGTGTAAAGAGAGAGAAAGAGAGAGATTGCTAAGTATTTCACATCACAAATATTCCACGATTGTTTATCCATCCTTTTCATAAGTATTTGAATTATTTCCAGTTTAGGGGCCATTATGAATAAAGTTTCTGTGAACAACTTTACCAAATTCTTTTTTAAGGTATTTGTTTTTATTTATCTTGGGTAAACATCCACAAATAGTGTGATTGGGTTACAGGGTAGGAGTCTCACATCCGTGTGCGCTGCTGTCACAGAGTGCCATGGACGGAGTGGCCGGTAAACAATGAAACTTATTTCTCACGGTTCTGGAAGCTGGAAAGTCCAAGATCAAGTCGCCAGCAGATTCGGTGTCTGGTAAGGGCATGATTCCTGTTTTACAGGCGACTATCTTCTCACTGTGTCCTCACAGGGTGGGAGTGACGAGGAAGTTCTCTGTGGTCCCTTTTAGAAGGGCACTTGTCCCATTCACAAAGACTCCGCCCCCCTTACCTAGGCCCTACCTCCCTGTACCAACACACTGGGGATTAAGTTTCAAAATATGAATTTTGGGGGACACAAATATTCAGTCAATAGCAGTAGGTCTATGTTTAACTTTGTAAGGAATCATTAAATGGCTTTTCGATGTGCATTTTAACAACCAGGGACGTAAGAGAAATTAAGTTGCTCCACAAACTCACCAACATTGGGAACTTTCCATTTTAGCCTTTTGAGTGGATTTGTAATGGCGTCACATTGTAATTTTAATATGCCTTTCCCTGAGGACTAGTGATACTGAGCACCTTTTCATGTGCTTATTAGCCATTCATATATCTTCCTTGGTGTGTGGTCTGTTCAAATATTTTGCCCATCTTTTAAAAGTTGGGTTGTTATATTTTTGTTACCATTTGTCAGAATTCTCCATATATTCTGGATATAAATCTTTTGTCATATACATGCATCGTGAATATTTTTTTCTTACTCTGTGGCTTGCCTATTTATTTTCTTAACAGTGTCTTTTAATAAGCAGAAGATTTAAATTTTTCAAAGTCTAATTTATCCTTTTTCTTTTATAACTATTGTTTTCCATGTCCCATCTAAGAAAATTTTGCTTAAACTTAGGAAGATATCTTTTTATGTTTTCTTTTGAAGCTCTAGAATTTTGGCTTTTACATAGAAGTCTATGTTCCATCTTGAATTAAACTTTAAGTGTGGTATGAAGTAATGATTGAGGTTCATTGTATCCAGTTTAGTATACTTAGTTATTCCAGAACCATTTGCTGAAAAGACTTTTCATGCCTGGGTTGGGGGCCAGATCCACCATTGGGGGTGAGCAAGAGGCAACTGATTGATATTTCTCTCGTACGTAGATGTTTCTCTCCCTCTCTTTCTCCCTCCCTTCCCCTCTTTCTAAAAATAAATAAATAAATCTTTTAAAAAAAGAAAAGATTTTTTTCCCCACTGAAAATCCACGATGCCTTTGTTAACAAATAAAATTGATATGTAAGGGTGTATCTCTGTACTCTCTGTCCTGTTCAGTTGATCTATTTGTGAACCCTTACATAAATAGCACTTTATCATAATTACAGTAGCTTCATAATAAGTATTGATATCAAGTATTGTCAGTCCTCCAGCTTTGGGGTTTTTCCCCCCCACTATTCAGTTCTGCAAGCATCCTGGGGGCTTACAGCCACCATCCCAGAGCTTGGGGTGGGGATGGTATTTTCCTTCCCCCTTTGCATGCCCTGGTCTCCAGAGCAGTGTTCGTAGAAGTCCATCAAGAGAATGAGCTGGGCCCAGCTGAGCCTCCCTCCCCTGAGCCCTGGCACATAGCAGTGTGAACTTTAACCTGGGCTTTCCTCTGGGAGGTGAGACTATTGTCCTTATCTTGATTGTTTCTTAGGGATTGAGTTCCCAGGGTGCAAGTGTTGGTTTGGAATGTTTTCTCAGATTTATTCTACCTAATGTGCTAATACCCACATCCCCCCTCAACTTCATACTCCTGCCAGCCCTGCCAGACATCTTGGGCTTATCTGGGTCACAGATGCCCTGGGAGGAAGAGGGAGGAAAGGTTGACCTGGAATAAATATGAGCCCTTCATAGTTGACTCTCAGAACATAGACCTTCAGTCCCAGATAGACTCATTTAATATAATTCTTGGCAAAAGGAAAGAAAGGAAAAAAGAAAGAGAGAGAGAGAGAAAGGAAGGAAGGAAGGGACGGAGGGAGGGAGGGAGGGAGAATGAGAGGGAAAGAGGAAGGAGAAAGAAAAGGAAAGAAAGAAAGGAAGGAAGGAAGGAAGGAAGGAAGGAAGGAAGGAGGGAAGGAAGGAAGGAAGGAAGGAAGGAAGGAAGGAAGGAAGGAAGGAAGGAAGGAAGGAAGGAAGGAAGAAGAAAGAAGGGTTATCAAAAAATCAGGCTTAGGGTTAGTCCTCTGCAGACCTAATGAAACCTATTTGAAATAAATCAGCATGCTGTTTCATTTGGCCTTGTTGAAGTCAGTGGCCTTTGTCCAAAGGCTGTGTTCAGGGCACGCTAGCATGCCTGCTCACCTGTGACACATTTCAGCTATGTGTTTACAATGAAACTTACCCCAAGGACCCCACCTCCAGTTAGCTGCCCCTCCCTGACTTTTGCAATTCTAAGTTTGCCAGGCTTCTCTAGTGGTGAAGATGAAACTCTCCCTAGCAAGGCCCTCTTCAGAGGTGCCTAATGACTTCATGACAGAGGCATATACAAAGTGTGAGAACAGGACGGGCTTTCTCTGGGAGTGTGCCGTCTCCAGCAATGGCCTCTGGTTATTCTTCAGGCTGGAATATCTCTACAAAGCCTGCCAGGTAATTCGTAACACAGAGATCAGACATCTGTTCTATCACCATGCAAGTGAGGAGAACAGAACATATAGGGAGCCTACAGGCTAAACACATCCCCTCCCCGCCGAAACTGGTTAACCCAGATGAGTCTTAGAGAGTTTAGGGACAAACACCAAACCGAGACTGGTGCTTTGTTCCTAATATGTTGCTTTATGCTGCTAGTCTCCATATCGACTCACCAGTGACTTCTCTGCTGCCTCCTCCCTTCTTTCCTCTCTCTTTGTCAAGTGGGGCCAATATTTGGGGCTGCAAGGTTTGGAGGCACAGAAGCTGAGACTGGAAACTAGAAAGAGGTCCAAGTGAAGAATTAAATGCCTAATCGGTCCCTGTGGCGTATGTATGTCAAGGGAAAGGAAGAGGGAATGGTGATAGCCTGGAAGGCCAAGGGAGGCCTCCTTGCACATGCCTCCTACAGATTCTGATATGCATTTATAAGCCAAGCCAAATGCTACAGACAGACATGTTCCAAATGTAATGGGTTCAAGGAGCTGGGGTAACATCGATGTCATCTTTGAGATGTTTCCATCATCTTCCCAGAATGCGCCCGGGGCGATAATCATTACAACAACTTCAGCGAAACAGGAGTGCCCTGGAGTGCTCCACCCTCCACTTTGAGAGTTAGGCTTGGTGTATTAGCACACATTCCTGACACTTACTAAACTCCCTCCTGTGTATAAGATGTTTGGGCTCCAACATAATTGGTTTGTATTTAAATGCCCAAATATGATTATATAATCTCGATTCAATTAACAGGTCTGACTTGACTCAAGACTTGCTCAACCATGAGCCAAATAGTCATCTAAATAATAATTAGAACATGACAAACCAGTCTTGCTGGTCTCCAATATTGGGGAATTGAAGGAACTTCCAAGTCATCAGACTTGGAAGGATGGATCTAGAGGCCCATCTCCCAAGACCGTAATCACACGCCTCTAAGTCCAAGGCTGTGGGTCTGGGGTTCACTCACAGTGGCCAGAGTGGGTTCTGATAATTGCTTCCTCTTTAGCAGTGATAAAATAGAGCCCAGGTGAGGTGGTGTTGGCTCAGGTTTGGTTTGTTCCATGAACTGAAAGCAGAAGCCAGGACTTAAGTTCAGCACAAAGGGCTGTAGGGTTGATCTGATCCAACCCTCCACCCGGCTGAGGAACCCATGGCTGTCATTACACCATGACTTGGCCCCTGTCCACACCAGAAGCCCACTGCTTCCACCAGTATCAGATGGTTCTGACTCTTCATATAATAAACTCTTCATTTTTTTATTCCAAACCCACTTTCCTGTCATTTTCATCCAAAGGTCCTTTTATCCTTAGGTCTCCCAATGTCATTTCTTAACTTCCTCAACTCTACTCTTTCAAAATAAATTCTAGTTCTCAAAAAGCTTGCTGTGCTGAGTTATGTTGACCATCAGCTTAGACCCGTGGTTTATTATGAAACCCAATCATGAGCTTTGCCTTGACTTTTGAACATTTCGGCTGCCTCACTATTGAACACCTCCACAGCCCCATGCCTGGCAGGATCAGGGGAATTAAGGAAGCCAGCACACTGTTGTACAAAGTCGTCCTGAAGACGAGAACAAAATTGGAGAGGAAAATGAAATAATTAGAGCTTTGGCCAATATAGTGACTGACATATGTTAGTGGGAGAATCTGAATTTTTTTATCTGACCAGATTTGGTATCAAACTGACAGTGTCATTTATGGTTCATTCATAATGATATTCTGTGATATTCATAATAGACACGGATCTCACAGAGGGCAAGTTTGCAGAAGAGGAAGCCAGAAAACCCAGGATCCTGATCAGACATGAAGAAGTTAGAATTAATCACAGTTTATACAATGCATGGCACCTGGCATGTTATGCCATAGGGAGCTGTGTACCTGCCTGTCTTTGCCGCCAGACTGTGAGGTCCTTAGAGTCAGGGTTGGCACAGGTAGATTCTCAGCAAATGTTTCATGAAAGGTTTTCACTCCCTGATATTTTATCAGTTTAGAGGAATTAATCAGGGATGTATTCTGACTTTAACCACAGGTTGTGCGTCTCGGCACACCTGTATGCATAAATGCACACATCCTCTGCTGAAAACACCACTGTCTACATCAGGGTAAGATTTACAATACGAGAGGATTAGTTACTTTTAAAAAGGATTGGCCACATAGCCCTTCTAAGCAATGAACTTCCCTACAACTTTTAGGATGCTCCAACTTACGAAACATTAGTTAGCAATTCTTGGGAGCATGTATCACAAGTGAATGACACCCCATGTAGCTACTAAAGCTACATCAGTACATGTTGAATGATATGTTGAGCTCAGTCCTGCCAAGCTCAGGGGTCAATCTTGATACCATTTTGACCTTTTCCACACTTCTGCTGGCATAAGTGCCATCAGATCAAGGGGCCTAAGAAAAAGTAAGAAAGAAAGACTTTCAGCAGTTTGAGGGAAGCTCCTTTGCACATTCCTGAGCTCTGGGCAGGTAGAGCCTGAAGGGTGTGGTACCTGGAGGCCCAGGCTTCCTGACCCGGAGAACATGTTAACCACGACATTGTAAATCCAAATGGTCTCTAGCGTCAAAGGAAGGAGATCTACACTTACATGCTGTTGCTTAATCAGAACGGCCACCCTGTGAGGTGTTTTTTAGGTAATAAAGTTGATGGAGTAACATCTCCCAAAGTCACACAGAGGTGAGGAGTTAGGCTTCAAACCCAGGCCTGCCTGTGTCCATGCAGGGAAGCCCTGAGCTTCCAGGGCCCTTCCGAGACCAAGTGCATCCAGCCCTCCTGTGAGACAATGGGCTTTGGTTCCTTAAGCAGAGGAACCTGCTTGTTTTCCGGTCTTGACTGTTGTTTTCAGGTCTTGACTTCTCACCAGAGGTCCACTGTCAACCCAGAACTCCTTTGCTGTCTGTCTCTATTTGTAAATTACTTAGAAAAACAAATCTGAGAATCACATTCTGATGTTGGGGGATGGGGAAGCCAGTGCTCACGTGAGGAGCATGCTGGTGATTACCTGCCATGATGGGGAACTGGGTTCTGACACCATTCCACTGTCTCCCCTCCTCTTTCACACGGTCTGGGGGAGGGGAGAGAAGTCACAGTGGTCCTGGCATCCTCAGCCTTCAATGCTGTCTTTGCAGGTGTCAGACAGAGACCCTGGCTTCTGATAACCAACTTGGGGTTCACCTTAGTCTAACCCTATAAGCTAAAAGGAGGAAGCCCTTCCCCTACAAAGAGAAGAATGTCGCTGTGGCAATATGGATATCCTTAGGTGGTTTCTTTTCTGACCCCAGGATGGCTGGGGTAGGTCTGCCCTCTAGGAATGAGTGGACTTAGAATAAAAGGGGCTAATCATTTTAGTTTCCCTTTGTTCACCCCAGCCAGAGGAAGCTTTGTGTTAGATGGTTCTGGTCATATTAGCCCCCAATTAATAATCTCCTTGCCTCTTCATAAAATATATAAATGTCTAATCACTATGTTGTACACCTGAAAGTAATATAATATTGTCTCTCTATTGTCATTAAAAATAATTTTTAAAAGATTTTATTTGTTTATTTTTAGGCAGAGGGGAAGGGTGGGAAAAAGAGGGAGAGAAACAACAATGTGTGGCTGCCTCTCATGTGCCCCTTACTGGGGACCTGACCCACAACCTAGGTATGTGTCCTGACTAGGAATTGAACCAGTGGCCCTTTGGTTCGCAGGCTGGCACTCAATCCACTGAGCCACACCAGTCAGGGAGTAATTAAAAATAATTTCTAAGAAAAGAAAAAAATAAACTCCTTGCTTCATCTGCAGAATCATGGCCCTTTACCCATGGCCTCGCCCCTTCCCTTCCCAACCCTGTCTCCACCCATACTTTGCCCTCACTGTACCTACTCTTTATCCTCAAACAACCATGCTCTTTAACACCACTGAGACTTTGTTGCTTCTTCTATCTAAAATAGCTCTCCCCCAAATCCTCTCTTAGCTGTCTACACCCAGCTCAGATGTCACCTTCTTGTCATAGCCTGCCACAACCTGTCAGGCAAAATTAATTACTCCCTCAGCCGGATTTCCATAGCACTTTGTACATCACTCCATATTGCTTGTCACATGATATGAGAGTATTTGTTCCCATGTCTGTCTCATTGGTAGGATAATGCACTCTTTGGGGGGAAGGGATCATTTTTTATTCTTACTTACATCCCCAGGGCCTAGATGAAGGAGTGGCTCAATGAATGTGGTTGAAAAGTAGGAGCAGCGGCAAAGTTTTGTGTTGTTTTGTTTTGTTTTGTTTTTCTGCACCAACGGTCCTAAGAACCTTCTTGGGGCCAGGAGCACAGGACAGGCTCCTGAATGACATGACTTCTTCTCCCTCTCTTACTGCATTCTCTAGTGGGACTCAGCTCGGGACAAGACAGTCCCCCAGGTCTAGTACAAGGAGGGCATTCAGGAAGCAGATTTTGGTTTGGGGACTCAAAGTATTCTTTGAATAACATCAAGGATTCTTTTCCAAACCATGATGATAGCTCCTTAGGAGAGCAGGGTAGAGAGAGAGAGAACAGTCATCGTTTATGGTCAGGGTAACTTTGAACAAGTTACTTTATCTCTCTTAGATTCATTATTCTCATCTATACAAATGAGGAGATAATGCATACCTTGTGTTGCTGGGAAGATTAATAATTATTATTTGCTTAATTTGTTGTCATACTAAGGGCTCTACAAACACCGCCCAGTGAGAAAACAACAGAGACAGAATCAGAACTTGAACCACAATGCCACATGAAAAGCACGTGGAAAGCTGCAGAAGAGTACAGATAGGTTAGGTATAGTCATTAACTGGCAGTGCATTTAGACCTGGAAAATTTTGTCCTGTGAGGAACTGAAACTTGGGCGGGGGAGACATTTTTCCTGGGCCATGGTAAATACCTATTACAGGAATTGCAAAGGTGGATGGTGGCAGGGACAGCTAGTTGTCCACCAGCAAGTTGTGCCTCACCTCCCATGGGCTGGATTGTTTCTGGGAAGTGGTTGTCCAGACAAGGATTACACTTCCTGTCTCCTCTTGCATGTAGGTGGGGCCATGCAGTAGTTTCTCTTACGGAGAGATGACATGGCCCTCCTACAGAGAAATTTCTGGTGTGATCAGAAATGACAAGTGTCATTTGCAGGTCAAGATGATTAAGAGAAGGGTGAGGATAGATAAAAGATAAAAACAACCCAGGTGGTTACCAACAGATGGATGGATAAACATAATGTGGTATATGCATTCAATGGAATATTATTCAGCCTTAAACAGGAATGAAATTCTAACACATGCTGCAACAGGGATGAACCTTGAGAACAGTATGCTAAGTGAAATGAGTCAATCACAAAGGACAAATATTGCATGATTCTTCTTACATGAGGTGCCTGGAGTAGCCGAATCCATAGAGACAGAAAGCAGAATGGTGGTTGCCAGGGCCTGGGTGGGGAGGAATAGGGAGTTAACGTTTAACAGGTACAGAGTTTCAGTTTGGGAAGATGAAAAAGTCCTAGAGATGGATGGTAGTGTGGGGTGGTCCTGGACATGGCTCCTCTAACATGCGTAACGGAAGGCTGGCCAGAGGGCCCCTGCCGGAAGGAATGTTCCCTGTTTTGGAAATGAATTATAATTCCCTCCTTATCCCCCTTTGGGAGTGGCTTCCTGTCCTGTGACTGCGTCTTGACCTTTTTTCGTTTTGCATGTACACATTGGGGTAGGACACGTGCCTCCTTTGTCTGGGACCCCTTGAAACAAGTCTTGGACTCAGGGAAGCGCAGTCCTGCTTTGCTGATCTGCTGCCGGTGTTTCTCCCCATAACGTGAGTGAAAGGCTCTGTCCACTCCGTCCGGTCCTCCTTGTGGTTGTTTTCAGCTCATCTGAGCGGGTAGTCAAGATCTCTGGACTCGATCTCCTGCATTAATAGGTGGTGAGGGTTGCACGAGGTAAATGTGCTTTATGTCACTGAACTGTACACTTAAAAGTTGTTAAAATGGTAAATTTTGTGTATATTTTACCACAATAAAAAGAAGAAGAAGAGTATGTGACTTCTCTACATCTGCCAGTTAGAAACAGAGAATTTCCAGGTCCAGAGATTGAGAGTCATGCAGTGGAAGTCACCACATGACAAAAAGCCACTGGCTGACTAGGAACTGGCACCGGACTGTTCTGTGAGTGGTAAGCAGACTTCTAATGTGTAAAGCCACTGAAGTCGGGGTTCACTCTTTTACAGCGATTAGTGGAACTCTGACTCATCTCACTAACACAACCTTTAGCCAGCGTTCATGACCAATGTCACAGGATGATAACACTGCAACATCGTCCCCTGAGAACGAGATGGGGACAGTTCCAGAGCTTGTCTTGGTTTGGGCTGAGGAGACACTTGTGCTGAGGGCTCACCTTTAAGTTCAGCAGTTCTCAAGGACAGAGTTA
>PVJI01016458.1:0-38214 GCA_004026765.1 Micronycteris hirsuta
ACTTCTCAAGTAGTTTCAAAGGCAAAGCGTGAATAGCATTTAAGCTCTCTCTTAACAATTGCTTACTTTTAAACAGAGAGTAGGGATATGTTGCTGCTGAGATTCTTTTTCAGCATGAATGCCTGTGAGAAATGTACCTTGTGTTGATCAGCTAATTTAAACACAGCAGCTTATTAGGCACTCAAGTAATGCTGTTTAGATATATACATGGGTATTGGTATACATATGCATATTTACGAACTTACATGCTATTGTTTAATTTTCTTGACTGAACAGCATTACTTCAGTTATGTGTAGACCATAATCTCATTAAATATTGGATCACTGTTGGCTTTAAGGTGTACAATTTTCCCTCGATCAATACAAGTTTGAATGGTGTGGGTCCACTGATGTGCAGATTTTCTCAATAAATAGAGTCAGCCCTTAGTATCCGCGGGTTTCAAACCCGTAAGTGCAACCAACCACAGGTCAAGAACAGTATTTTTTGTACTTCCACCTGCAGTTTCCTGACTGTGATCAAGAACACTGTTTTCTGTTCATGGTTGGTTGCATCTATGTAGGTGGGTTTATGACTGCAGAGGGTATTGTACAAAGTTCAACAGGACAACCTGGAAATGATGATAAATTGCTAGGGTCATACAACCTAGCAAGACTGAATTGTGAAGAAATTAGAAATATGAACAGACCTATTATTAGAAAGAAGGTTGAATCAGTCATCAACCCCCCCCCAACCCAGAAAGTGAGGACCATGTGGTTTCACTGTTAATTCTATCAAACATTTAAAGGAGAATTATTTCCAATCCTCAAACGCTTCCAAAACTGAAGAAGAGAGAGCACTTCCAAACTCATTTCACTAGGCCAACATTACCTTGATAGCAAAACCAGACAAGGACACTACTAAAAAAGAAAATTATAAGCCAATACACTTGATAAATCTAAATGCAAAAACTGCGTACTAGACCAAACTACCATTTTTGTTCTCAGCGACTCCCAGCCCGAGACTGCCTGAGAGTTCCCGTCACCACACTGATTCACACAAGACAGAAACCAGTTCCTTGGGCAGCCCCTGAAAAATCCAAGTGGTGGATGTATGGACCTGTCCTTCCCTTCCCTCCCCTCCCCAGAGAGAAGCTGGGAGACGGAGTTTCTCCCATCTCTGTCAGTTTTCCTGCCAACTATGATGTGCTGTTTCCATACTCACCCGGGGTACAGGAGCCTCTCAGCTGACTTCTGGCTTTTTCACAAAGGAAATTGATCCCTGTGTTGTTGTTGAATTGGTGCGTGTATCTGTAAAAAGTCCTGGGCTTCTTATCCTGCCATCTTGCTGATGTTATCGTCTCTAAAAAATTAATTTTAACAATCCCCTGCTTGGACATTCGGATTATTTGCACTAAGTCATATACAACTTTCTGTGAATATCCTATAGCTAATTTTGTGCACATTTCTGATTATTCCCTTACCAGAGAATTTATTGGAATAAAATGTCTAGATGAAAAAGAATGAATAGTTTAAGGATTATGAAAGATACCGATATTTCCAAGTAAGATTCCTAAAAGGCTATATGGATTCACAGTTCCCTGAAAAGTACATAAGAGTTAGCAGACAATATTTAAACCATCATTTAATAATATCATTTATGCATGAACAGGGTCAGTTATAGGAAGGATACTCACAGACAGGTGAAAAGAAAATTGAGTTGAGGGGAAAGTGGGCAAGGACAGAAAGTGAGTGCTGAGCTTCACATCAACAGACCATATAATTGGTCTTAAGACTGTAGAGAACACAGGCCATGTATGCTATTTGCAAATTTCTTGTGTACTGGAATTCTTCTGCAAACTTTTTCTCTTGACATTCCTACCTTGTAACATAATGACCAAAGTGTAGTTAGTTATCCTGGATGCAAGACATGAGAACTCTTAAATTTTACTCTGATTAAACCAAACTCCGAGAGTCTCCCATAGTCCCCCTTTCTAATCTGTGCCATTAGTACTGAAGCTATTCAGGTAAGATGATGGTTAAGAGTCCATTTAGCTTTTGGTCAAAAGTAATTTGCTGTTGTAATTCAGTGGAGATTCTGCTATCACATAATCCTTTCCTTAGTGTATGGAAAATTGGGCAATTATTACCTTGGGATGATGTGTATGAGAGCCACCAGAAAGCCAGCGCCTGCTAGCTTTGCAATAATACAGCCGTCACAAACCCAAAATGCCTCTTTCGTCTACCTGAAATTTTCTTTGTTTGCTTTTCTTTTTATTCCTCTTGGATCAGGCTAAAACCCTATAATAAAGAGGAAAATAAATTACTAATAGGAATAATATACAATGCTGAGAAATGTTCCTGCCTTTTTATTAATAGTTCTTTTCAGTGTTCCTAATTTTTGTATGTATTTGGTGCAGAAGTGTGTAAACATATTTGGCTCTAGCCTTGATCTGGAAATTGCAGAAGAAAGATAAAGGAAAACAGTAATGATCCTTGACGGGAAACCCTTCCGTGTTGGGAAAACTCACATGTCTGGGACACAGCACCTAATGAAGCCCAGGAGAGAGAACTTAGTGTCTTTGTAGCACTTGCATGTCTGAGCATAGCCACCCCATGTGAACTCTTGTTTTCTTAATAATGCACAAAAGGAGACAATGTGTACCCACTGAGATTGCAATATCGTTCAATCTGTAACTTCTTTCTAGGTAATATTTATAGTTTTATAAATTCTCAGGCTGTGCCTATTCATATTCTGCCTGAATATTGAAGGGTTCCAATTTTTACCAAACATGACTTATATAAAGAGATAGCTCATGCTAACCTAGTAGTTACTCTTCTGAGAATACTTAGCTGACCTTGCCATCACGCCTAGCGCTTTATGAAATACCGCTGGCACTTTTCACCAGGTCATGGCCAGTTACCAAGAAGTGGCTAGCAATAATACGTCTGCCAGGTGCTGGTTCGATTTATTGTGTTTTAGTATACATCAGTTCCAGGTTGCTAGGGTGATAAGTGACCTCTTTCTTTAAAAACTTCTTTGAAGCTGTGAAGACATAGAAGTAACTAAAACCAGCAGGCCTGCTTTTAAGAAGAGTGAAACGCACAAGAACAACCTGAGAGGAAAGGTTAAAGAAAAACAAGGAAACTTTCCTAGAAGAATAGTTGATGCTCTCTTTTACCAAACAGACAAACACATCCCCACCAAACAAGAGGCCTTGCGGTAAGCAACTGATTTATTTATGTGCGGTTGGACTTTTCAACTGGATACTTACATTTCAGCCATTATGTATTTAATTAAAATGTTAGGCATATTAATGAGCCATGGGCATATACACTCAAAACCCTATCCACTTGCCTCCAGAGGAAAATAATGAAAATGATGTAATAAGGGTGGCAAAATATTTATTTTATGAAACATGAAAATGTAGTTCATTGCTGGGAAAAAATCACCTGATAACAGTGGTAAAGAAACTGAGATGTTTATTTAATGTTATGAAAAAATTTGGATATATGTGTCATACATATAGGTGGCATGACTGTATGGCATATGGGAAAGTTATTAAGAGGATAGATCTTAAGAGTGCTCATCACAAAGAGAAGTGCTTTTCTTTTTTTTAAATTGTATCTGTATGAGATGATGGATGTTGATCACACATGTCGTGGTAATCATTTCACAATACCTGTAAATCAAGCCATCATAATGTATACCTTAAAATTACACAGTGATGTATGTCAGTTATTTTTCAATGTGACCAGGAATAAAAGAACTATGTAATATAGACATCCCTGTGAGTCTTATCCAGCCCACAAGGTAATAAATGTCCACCCCAATTTCACCTTAAGAAGGGCCATTCTGTCTGTGTGTACACCAAATAACACCAGAGCAACGGGATCTAACTTTACGGTCTGCTGCCCGGCTCATCTCAATAAATCTTTTATGCTGTTAGTATAAAACTTCAAAATAAGGAACATGAAGAGTACTTATTTTAAAACACTATTTTAAGAGTAAAAGTATCCTTATTTTTAAGAGCCTCATTTGATAATAGCAATCAAATTCTCATACCCAGGAATCAGCCAGGAAGCTCAACTGCAGCCAAATGGAGTTTGTGTTGGGCCTTTTTGGCCTGCGTGTTAAACTCTCCAAGTGTTCCTCTCAACCTCTAAACCTGTCTATTGTTCCAACATGTTCTCCCTGGCATGTGGCATTGAGTAGGATAGGGTAGATATAGGTTACTCGTCATCTGCCTGTAATCCTTACAGAATTTAACCACTGCAGAGGCAAAGATGGATAAAGTCAATTGTTTTACTTGGAACAGGAAGGTGCCAGTTGTTTTTTAAGACAATATAAGGTGGGATGAAGAGCAAACAGTGATACTGAACTCAGACAACTGAGTTTCATGTCCTGGCTTTGCCACTAGCAAGCTGTTGACATGTGTAAGTAATTTGGCTTTATAAGCTTCAGTTTCCTCGGCTCTAAAATGAGAATAACACCACATTGGGTTGTTGAAACAATTAACTGGAAAACACAAATGTTAAAATTTTGTTTTAACAAATGTGAAAATTTTGAGTTCATCTGAATTTCTTTACCTTTTTTCAGATTTCTGAATAATCCTATTATGCTGGTAGAGAAAAAAACAAAAAACAAAACAAAAAAAAAACCTATGACACATCACCAGTGAAAAACTTAAATCAGATTACCCAGATGGTTAGGTAGGATCCGGAAAAGTCTCTGTCTCCCTTCTCTCGTCTATTTGTGTCCTCTGAGAAATACTGTGTTTTTTTAAGGGCCAATGCATTCATTTTTAACTACTCTTAAGAGTTCTTTTCTAACTTACTGGTAAAAAGGACTGCATTTAGTTTCACAGCATGCAAGAGAAAAATCTCTTCTGTGGTTCTCTCAGATACTGAATCTAGCTGTTTCTTAGGAAAATAATTCATCGTGCCTAATGGGTAAAATTCATTTAGGTGTGTCTACTCCCTGTTCAGGAAATGAAGGCCCTACCTAGATCATTAAATAAAAGGCAGGTAAGCTGACTGGAGTCCAGGCAATATGATTACCAGAAGGTTAAAGATTCCGAAGAGAAGACAGTGTAGGGGATTTCAAATTTCTGAACAGTAATAGTCATGGTCTTGTTGGGGTTTAGTGAGAATACCCATGAAGTCAGTTTTGAACAGCTTTTTGTGGAAAAGTACAAGTAGTATTTTTGAGATGACAAACACATGAGTCTTGTTTCTATATACAAACTTAAAAACAAAAAAAAAAACATTTTAATAAGATAAGTTTATTGATGAGAAGTTAATTCACAGAATAAAGATGAGTGTGCAAAACTATGGAAAATTTTAGGAATTCTTTTGTCCTAGATACGTCCTCTATTTAGCGTATGCATCTGTTCAGTCCTGACATTTGGACTGAAGTTTGGAACTACTAGATCAATCTTCAGTAGTGGTGGTGGAGCTTATAATGGTGGTAATGGAGAGAACAGTTTTTGCACTTCTAGCTCAGGCACCCTATTAGGAATTTTCCATATCCTACCTCACTTACTCTTCATAATTTTTAATAGCAATAATAAGACAATAGATTGATGAGCCATTCATTGCAGGCTTCTCTTCTACAGAAACTGTGCTAAGTGTCTCACATTAGAAACTCTCATTTAATTTTCATTTTAAGTCTATAAGGTTAAAGTCATTTTCTACTTAATAGATGTGAGAACTTATTTTCAGAGGTGTTAAGTGACTTACCAGAGGTGTGAATGTATTCTGTTTATTTACATAGTTTAAAATTCATGCAACGAGGTCTAAATGCACATCCATGTGATTACACAGGCTGAGCCCGTTTTTCTATCATTATATTGCATTATTCAGACATTTTATTATTGCCTTTGCTATTAATAATAGACAATTTTTATATGAGACCAATCCAAAGTATCAAGCATTATACTAGACACTGTATTATATTATCTTGATCAATGCTGATATTTGCGTATGTAATGCTCTTATCCCTATTTAATAGATGAAGATACTGAGGTTCAGAGAAATGAGTGCTGTAGGTCAAGGCTGCACATTAATTGAATTACTCTAGTGAGATACTGATCCAGGCCTGTATTGGTCCAAAGTCTATGGTCTTTCCACTAAACTTGACTGCTGAGTCAACCCAGGTAAAGCACACACACAACAACAGTGACTGTTTTATTTTGTAGATATATGGTATGGGCATTTTAATGATGTTAATTCTTGCTATCCCTGTATACAGTATATGCTTTCATTTATTTTGTATCTTCTTCAACTTCTGTCTTCAGTGTCTTACAATATTTCGAGTACAGGTGTCTTACATCCTTGGTTAAATTTATTCCTAGGTATTTTATTCTTTTTGAAGCATTGTGAATGAGATTATTTTCTCTTCTTTTCTTTCTCTTTCTTTCTTTCTTTCTTTCTTTCTTTCTTTCTTTCTTTCTTTCTCTCTTTCTTTCTTTCTTTCTTTCTTTCTTTTTTTCATAGTCCTTTCCCTTTAATTGCTCACATAGGGGTCGGGCTAGAAGGCCAAAATTGGAAATGCACATGCAGCAAAATTCCACCATCCCTAGAAACCCCTAAGCAGTTTTTGGAACCTGGAGTTGATATATCAATCCCCATCTTGTTGGTGAGAAATTGGAACTTTCTCTTGGATACCCTGTAGCCCCTTTTGGATAAAAGACTGAATACTAATTTGCTATTTCGATCCGCGGTTTCCTTGGTGGGGCTAGCTAGCATCGGCTAGCATGGAGGATGTCATCCACAAGTCGAAGTAAGGTCCGTCGCTCGAGAGATACCTCCTTAAGGTCTTTAGCTAAGGCGGCCCACAATAGGGGTGGTGAGTTTTTGATCCCTTGCAGCAGGTCTAGCATAATTGTCGTTTTCTGTTTGTCCTGGGATCCTTTTTCTGGAGCCCCAAAGTGAGCTCCTTACTTCGGATGGAACCCATGACTTCACCCAGGACATCCCCAAACTACTTAGTCCGGGGGGTGTTTCTCTGTACCGGCCCCCTCCTTTACCCGTGCATGGCTGTTAGAAACAACCAGTTTTGTTTTTTGTGTTTCTGACCCCTCTGCCCCCATCTTCCCTTGTGTTTCTGTCCCCCACTTATACTCCCATCTTCCCTTTTACCCTGTGCTCAGCAGCCAATGTAGATAAACCACTACAGGGACAGACTATGAACCCTTTACCAATGCAATGAGCCACCATCTTTGTTAGGGCAGGATTATTTTCTTAATTTCCTTTTCTGATAGTTCATTATTGGCATGTAAAAATGCAACTGATTTCTGAATATTAGTTTTGTATCTTGCTACTTTACTGAATTCATTGATCAGTTCTAGCAGTTTCTTATTAGAATCTTTAGAGTTCTCTATGTACTGTATCATGTCATCTGCAAATAATGAGTTTTACTTCTTCCACTCCAATTTGGATGCCCTTTATTTCTTCTTGTCTGATTGCTTTGGTTAGGACATCCAGTACTATCTTTAGTAAGAGTGGTGAAAGCAGTCATCCGTGTCTTGTTCCCTGTCTTAAGGAAAATGCTTTAATTTTTGCCCATTGAGGATGATGTTGGCTGTGGTTTGTCATATACGCCCTTTATTGTGTTGTTATGTTCCCTCTATTCCCACTTTGCTGAGCGCTTTTGTCATAAATGGGTGCTGGATTAGATCATTTTCTTTAAAAAGCATCATAAGTCTTCTTCTGTCCTTTTGATTTGTAAGTCTTTTGAAAAGCTGAGAACATCTTGCCAATTTTAGAGTCCAGGACGTTTTTTCTTAAGGGCCTTGGAGACCTCTCTTTTGAATTGAAAATATCAAGATCTCACCTGATCTCCGTGTCTCTGTAGGAGCTTACCTTCAGCGCCTGGCTCCTGCTTCGCAGAGAGCTATACAGTATTTGATTTTCTGTCTAATAAGGAAAATTAGCAAACCCAGATGTCCAGTCAATTCAAATGAATTTAGGATAAACTATCTGAAGTAAATGGTTCTGTTGAGTCCTCTTACAGCAGCCTTAGGAAATGACTGCATCTATGTATACACTATATCATTACTATGTAATTTGTTTTTATTGTTCTTACTGCTTATTGTTTGTCCACCTCCTGCCACGGGCTCTCCACCACCCAGAAAACTTTCCACCACCCAAACATCCAAAAAGGAGGGATCTTTTTCATTGCTATATCCCAAGAACCTAGAAGAGTTCGTGGTACACAGTACCTATTTAATACATATCTGAATAGAATAATCTTCCTATGTATTTTTCATTATTTAACCATTTTAGTTGCTTTTGGTGCACTTCTCAGATTTTTTTTTTCATTTAGTGTTTTATTATCTACAGTAATGGGCAACCCAGCTAGCAGGAATGCTTTAACCACTAAAACTCAGTTTAAAATCTCTTCCTGAATTAAATATTTTAAAATAATTGTTAAAAGTAAGGATGTTAACTGTTTATAATTTCCTTTCCATTTATTTCCCCTAGCCATGCTTTATGATAGTGCTGAGGAACAAGTAATCAAGTCAGACACCAGGAGAGAACAGGAAAAAAAAAGTTAGATAATCAGCTCTTGAGCAATGGAGAATTGATTGAACGTAAATTGTTTAGCTCACTAAGCAATCTCTATGGAAGAAATTATTATTCATAATAATCATCTAAAACCATTGAACCCCTTCTTAATAACTTCAATCCACCAACCCATTCAAACTTCTCAGCCTTCAATTATTAAGAACAGTTAGTCATCTCTGGTTAGGGAAATAAATTGCTTTCTCTTAATTCGATGGTTTAAGAGCCACAAATTAGTTTATCCAGTTTAACTAAACTCATCTCTCAGCAACCATAAAATCTGTGAGGTTTGACAGTTATTGTACATTTGCTACTGTAAGTTACTCTAACTGTATAAAATATCTCCCTATGTATTTATAAATATTTGTCCTTATTGATGAGATTTTCCCTTTTTATCCACTAAACTTTGAAATTGATTGTCCTAGTGAAAGTGAAAATACCTATTGTTTTTAAATAAGAAGTTATTCTTCATCTTAGACTTTTTTTGTCTAAGCTTAATAGTCTTTAATCTAAGCCTTGAACAGGGAAGGTTTTAAATCATAAGAGCTTTGTTTTCCAAAAGCAAACCTTGACGTTTTTTTAACTTTTTAAAAATTTTTATTGTTTTACTTACTGATTTTTAGAGAGAGAACATTAATCTGTTGTACCATTTATTTATGCATTCACTGGCTGAGTCTTGCATGTACCCTGACCCAGGGATTGAACCAGCAACCTTGGTGTTTTGGGAAGACATTCTAACCAACTGACATACTTGGCCAGGGCCAAACCTTGATGTTCTAAATATAGTTTTATTGTAAGCCATAGTGCAGAGAAAAGTGAAGATATTGTCAGTAGGGGATATTCTTAGTAGGCAGAGAGAAGCACAAGCCCTTTGAATAAAAAGGAGAGGGAAAGAAAAAGCAAATGGACGCCAAAGTTTCTTCACTTTTTCTGCTATCATATGAAGGCTTGGAGAAGACACTCATATAGCACCAGATGGATTAGAGGGAAGCTAAAAGTGGAGAAGGCTTACCCAGGTCTCATATTTGAAAATCTAGAAAGGGACTGAAAAGCAAAGAGCTTTTGCAGCAACATAAGGTGAACACACCAGCGTAGACATGGCAGCTTATAGCATTTGACCAAAGAAAGCCATGCTGCCTGTCTCAGTTCCCGGCGACCTATATGAGGAGTAGAATTTCATAAGTTCCTGCTGAGTTCTCAGTGATGCATTTAGAGCTCTGAATAGTCCCAGACTTGGCAGGGGCAAGACCCCACAAGACACCCAGGCTCAGGACAAAATGGAGGATATGGCTGAGACTCAGAGTAATTGCAGGGTTTACACCTGAATGTTAGCAGGGGTGCAGGATTCTGGGGCTGGACTCTCAGGCCCTGGCCTTGCTGCGAGCAGTCATTTGTGATATGACACAGGCAGAGGCTGATGTAACATGGAGGTCAGGCAGGGCGATTACGTGCTGGGCTGGATGGAGTTCAACAGGAGCCAGCAGAAGGTACCCTGTGGATCAGAGCCACTTTCAGCTTCCCCTCTGTGGAGACACCTTCTAGTGCAGGAGGAGGGAGGCCCAAAGAGAGCCCCCATAGAGATATTGGACTTGAACTGATTAAACAATTACCAGAATTACCTATTATTTGCAAACTTGGTAAGTTTGGCTTGTCGTTCTCCCTGAAGAACAGGAATCAAAGCAGGGAATGGGTATAGGAACTGAAGACAATGAGGTTAGACGACAGCAATCTGAGCCGTATGTGCAAATATTCAACTATTTCCAGGGACTCGCTTCTTGAAATAACCGGAAAAAAAATGTCAAAAACAAAAATTTCAATTGAAAAACTTGACCTCAATTTTGTAAGCTAGCACATGAGACCTCAGTCCTGAATAGCATAAATTATATTAATCATTCTATAGCTTGGCCAAAAGGAAATTAATTTTTTTCCCTGTGGACACTGTAAATATTCTTTAAAATTATTTAATACTTGGAAATACAGATACCATTCATACTTCATATTTTAGAATAGAAAGGATATATATAAAAGCAATCTTCACTCGATAGTGTTACTACTGCGTGAGTCTAGAGAAAATTTAAAATCTATTTTTATTTGGTAAATTAATTGTGTATTCCTAGGAAAGCGGAGATAAAGTGACAATTTGACCAATTATCAGTGATAGAAGATATTAAACTGTACCCCGTGTTTGCAATTATAATCATGCCTTGGACATACAGCTGTCATTTACTTATAATTTGCTGGGCATCCTCAACATTTTCTGTATATTCAGAAACCAAGGATTAAGAAGCACATGAAACAGCAATGAACACAAAGAAGTGATAGATATTTCTCACATGTTGAATTAAATATTTCTCAGGAAAAATATTATTATTATAATTTTAAACAAAAAATACTGAGTTTGTAGATGTAACTTTTATTCAAACAAGAAATTACACTTCACTGGTTTACAAGACAAAAGAAAATGGAAGGTAAAGTAATTACTTTTAAAGTGAAATCACAGATTGGGCTGACACTGACTTGACACAACTAAATGAATTCACTGCACTATAACAGACAAAACTATCTTCCACACACTATGAACTGACATTCAAATTCAGAAGTCTGGCACATAAATTAAATTCATAAGTTAACGAGATCTATGGATCAGGTACACACAGTTATTGTGAATAGATGTTGGAATGATCCCAACATTCCTTCCTTCCTTGATAAACGGTGAGAATCACGACATATGCAGACAGCGTATGAGAG
Source organism: Micronycteris hirsuta (assembly GCA_004026765.1). Taxonomy (NCBI): domain Eukaryota; kingdom Metazoa; phylum Chordata; class Mammalia; order Chiroptera; family Phyllostomidae; genus Micronycteris; species Micronycteris hirsuta. The sequence goes on from PVJI01016458.1 coordinate 11,293, forward strand.
ACAGTAAATCGGCTTTGATTCCGTTATTAAGGAATCCGTACAGAATCGGGTTAAGGCAACAAGACATCATGCCCAACAAATGACAGATGCAGTACACCAACTTGAAGTGCCTATTAGAAATAAGGTTGTCATTAAAATCAGTTACGACATGGAAAAGGTGCAGTGGCATCCAACTGACGGCGAACACCAGTATCAGTATGGTCAGTCTGTAGAAAACACCTCGAGATCTCTTTTTTAGTCTCATGATAGAACGGTTTGCTCTCATTTCATGAACATCAGAGTTTTCCTCAGGTTTCATCTCAAAGCAGGTGCGGACCCCTGGTCTGGACTTACTGGAGGAGAAAAGCTGGCTCTTCACAGAGCCAAAGTTTTCTGGAAGCGCGCCTGAAGGACGGTCCTGAGGAGGCCTTGCTGGAACAGGTAACACGCATGCCTTCTTCCTGCTGTATCGTCTTCTGTGTTTTCTGATGAACGAATAGCTCCATTTATGGCCATTGGAGAGTTTCACCTGAGGCCCACTCTTTTTGGATGCATGAAGAGTTAAGTTGATCATCTCATTTTCTTCTAGTTTGTTTTCTTTGTCGGGCAATCCACAGCTTATACTCCTGCAGACACTGGTATGACTTATAGTGAGACAAACCAAGGGCAGAATATACTGCACTAGCAATAAAGAGATTGTAAAAGCAATTCTGTATGAGTCAGATGGCCATGATTCAACACATAAATACCTGCTGCTCAGCAACGCTGGGCCAAATGTTTCCCGAAGTTCCACAAGGCTGTGAAACACGGGGAGGGGGGAACAAATCGCAAACCCGAGTGTCCAGACAGTAGCTATCAGGAAGTAGCCATGGTTTGCTGTTAGATTATTAGATATAGGATGCTTTATCATATGGTACCTGACAATGGCAATCGATATTAAAATTAAAGTTGACACCAGAACGGACACACACTGAAGGAAAGGCATGATATGACACATGACTTTGCCAAACATCCACTGATCCAGCAAGATGGAGGTCAGCGTGAAAGGGGAGCAGAACAGCACGACCAAGATATCAGAGAAGGCCAAATTTCCTATGAGGAAGTTCACCGTAGTCTTCTGATGACGCTTTCTCATGAGAGCCATTAAAATGAGGAGATTCCCCACGAAACCAAGGAGACTTACAAACGTATAGAGTCCAATCAGAAAATACTGCAAGTCATCCACACTGCTTTTGTAGTCATCCCAGACTGGGAAATTGGAATTCCGAGGGGCGGCGGTACTGTTCTCTGTGGGAAGTGTCTGGTTATAATAACCCTGAAAGTCCAAATCCATATTATAGTCCTGCTTGGAATAAAAAGACATTAGTTAGTAATTTGAAAAAAAAAAATTACATGACTTCTATAAATTAATCCACTGAGAGGAAAACTAAATTTTACAGTTGGTTCCCATTATTTTATTAAACTCCTAAGAATGTTTAGTGAGGTCTTTAATTGGTTCCAAGTGCAGTACAAATGTCAGCCAGTAACAATTACAGTAAGTCTAAGTCTATTGTCATTTCAATGGTATGTTTGCTTGTGTTAAAATAGCAGACTGGTGTTTAAGTTAATGTAGGAAATAATGTAAGGAAAAGAACAGGCAAACGTAGATGAGAACATCAAGATACCTAATTCACAAAAGCTCAGTAGTACTCTTCTCCAGTCAAGGTACCTAATACATGGTGTAGTCATGTAACCTACCTTACACACTCCTTCTTTTCCTACTTGAATTAAGATCAAAATTAAGAGTCCTCTATCCTAAAGTATTCCTTAGTGTACTCAGTTGGATGTATCTCCTTTTTTAAAACCCCATAATGCTCTGTTTATAATCTTCTAATGCTACATGTTACAATCTGCTTTGCTTTGCAATTATAATGCAAACCGCCTACCTTATTTATTTATAAGCAATGGAAAAGCAGAGACTGTCCCTTGCTCACTGTGGTATCCACCATAATGCATGGCATAGTAACTTTACCATTGCAGATGTTAAATAAATATTTCTTGGAAAATAAAAAATTGAAATAGAAACCTAGCATCCTAAATGTTATCTAGTTCATAAAGTGTCCAAATTAGAGCTTCTCAAGTGTAGAAACATTATTTCAGTACCTATGAGTATACAGTAGACACTCAATAAATGTCTATCAAGTTGTACTGTTGGCAAAAGCATTCTACGATCAATCTCTGTCCTTTGAGACTGCCAGATGATCATGAACTAACACTGCCACTGACCAACAGTGCTGCTGGTGCTTTAACAACAAAACTTACCTGTTAGAAATTGAAAACAGATTTCAGCTTTAAAAAGATTCAGTTGTTTAAGGAAAATTATTATTGCTTAAGAAAAAATTTTCATATTGTTTAAGGAAAAATATTATATCTTAAGGTAAAATGTAGAAGTGATATTAATATAACACCTCATAATAAGTTTTTTGATGTCAAAGGAAATTAATAATATTTTAGAATTGAGATCACAATAGTGTTACTTATTTGCTGCTGTATACCAGAGATTTCACGGCACTTCCTAATGAGCACAACGCTGCCCATAATATATCAATAAAATTTAGAAAGAACTTATCCTCCACTTTAAAAAAAGTAAGCACTCTTATTTAACAAAAAATTCCTACAGACTACTCAAGACAGTGTAGCTAATTCTGATGAATATATATTGTTACAGAGATCCTGATATATATATATATATATATATATATATATATATATGGCTTTAAAAAGCAATATCTATTCATCTGCCTATTGCTAGACTAAGTTGAATAATTATACTTAACACTATAAAATATATATATTTAAATTAATAGCAAACATTATCATCTTCAGTTTAAATACTATTATCTTCAACTTATAGGTCCTGGTCCACTAGATTTCTAAACAGGAAATCCTCCTGTGTACAGACATTCATTATAAGTAACTTTAACTTCAGTTTTACATGCAGCAAGTTTCAACTAGTTACCATTGGACAGTAATATTTTACTCTAAATGAGTGCCATCTTATAAGTCTCAAGAAAGCACAAAGCCTGTGTAAAATCAACTCTCCAATGTCTCTCTTCTTATGTTGGTAGTAGGAAAGGCAATCAGTAACTACTTATCTAACAAGAAAGGATTTTCAAGAAAGTGAGTCCACAGAAAACCTAAGCAGGAACATGATAACAAATAGCCTGTACACATTATAAGCATGAACACAATCATGGACAAGCTAGATGGAGTCAGGGGTCATAGAACTCATAAAATTAGGCAGAAAGACCAGTCAAGGCTGCGCTGATTTGTAGTTCACTCAACTATCCAGGGTAGTTGCAGGGAGGCCATCGACTAATAACGTGATGAATAAGATGATTCAGTAGGCCATGTGAATTACTTTTGTACCAGTTACACTTCCTAACTTGAGGTCATGTCAATTTAAATTGTTAGAACTTAAGAATGACTGAATAATATCGTGAGTTTTTTAAAATAAATTTATCTTTAAAGGGATGTAATTAGCTTCCAGAGAGTAATCAGTCAACATAGAATCAGATGTAGATGTTGTGAAAAACTTAGTTTCAAATTTGCTCATTAGTCAATGTGTGGTAGCCAGTTAGGCACCAGAAGAGCAAGAATGATGGGCCAGGTACAGAAGGTGCCCCGGGGTAATCTTTTCTCCCCTAGCAATTCACTGGCCACGCAGTACAGACCCCTTGACCTTTTATCCCTACAGGTGTCATCTAGGCTTCAGTTGTATTTTAGCTCCAGGCTCAGAAAAGCAGCAAAACCGGGTGAGTGAGTGATGCCTGGATCAACTGCACTGACTAAAAACTCCCTCCCCTGTCACTGACCACAAACCTCAAAGGACACACCTGGAAAGCTGATAAATATTCTATTGAGACCCTCCCCTGGGACCTCGATTAAAATCCCCACCTTTAAAAGCTCCTAGGATAGAGGACTCAGAACATTCTCTCTCCCAGGAGCGGGCCCTGGCCTTTCCCCTCTTCTGTGCCTCCTCCCTCCCACCCCAGTTAGGTTACCTTTACCCTTCTCTCTCCTAAGCTCCAAGGGCCCCTACTTTTGCCTCTGTACCTTGTTTCCTGAGCCTCCTATTCCTTCTACCACTCACTTTTTCCACCTTTGTGACTTTCTAAATAAACACATCTCTTATAGTTTGAGCCTTGGATCTGAATTCTTTCCCAGCCAGAACACAAGTACCAAGACTGCCGAACCAAGGTCCGGTCCAGTCTGACTCCACTGGTCTAACACCTGGTGTCCTTCTCACTGATGCCAACAGATGCATCTGGTCCTGATGTCAGCCGTGGTGTGGCTTGTCTGGTTTTGCTGCTTTTCTGGACCTGCAGCTGAAACACAACTGAGCTCTAGATGTATTTGATGCATATCAGAACCTCATTGTCCTGGGGGTCTTAGTGCTCAAGAGCTATTCTCCAGACCCCTTGATTATTCCTCATTGAAGGAGGTCTAACCTGCATGACTACCAGCATGCCAAGGAAGGATCCAAATGGCATGGCCAGCGATATGCTGGGTATGCTGGGGGAGGAAAGACTACCCTGGGGGAAAGGTCCTTGTTTTCCCAGTTTTGCCCCTGCCTAGGCCCTGGGGGCTTTCCACCCTGGTGACTATCTTCCTTGCTTTGCTTGTGTGTCTAACTGCCTACCACAGAACCACTTTGAAATGAAACAAAAAAAAAGCACATAGAATTTCTTTCCTTAAACTTACCCCTTTACTTTCTTTTTCTTGAAAAGTGCAGTACGCAGACCTGTAATGGAAATGTCAGTCGGTGGAATAATTCTCTGCCTCCAACAGGTGTCAGAATGAACACTTTACAATTTTATGCAACATAAATATTTCATGCATAATAAAAAAGTTATATGTGTACTTTTCTTCATCTTATAGTAGATTCCTAGAGAAAATATGAAATATAACCAGAGACAATGTTTTGTAAATGAAATATTTGATAAGAAATATGATAGTGCTGTGTGAAACCTTTGTTGTGGCTAAATATGTGTAAATACGAGATTTTGTTCTTCACTTTTGTATCTAAGTTTATCTCCCACCATATGAATTACAAGGCTGAACATTAAAACTTGAATCCTCAGAGTGAAAATTAAAAATGAAAGTTCTTCGTCAAACTGTGGCAACTTTAAAAAAGCAATGTCTTTGTAAAGACTTACTTTAACTTTTAAATAAAAATCTATATCTGAAACCAAGACAAACGAAATCTTCTGAGTAGACTTCGAGTGTATTAAGTAGGCAGTTCTTAGAAAGAATAATAGGAGGAACTGCAGGGAACTCAGAGGGATACTAAGACTTAGCTTAGTACATTTAAATAATGTTTATTAAGATTATCCCCTGCCTAATGAAAACGCACATTTTTCTTCTTACAAAGGATGCCAATCACACAAAATAAAATAGATGTAAATTTCCCCTCTAACAATGATAAAAAAAAATATGACTATTGCCTATTTTGCAGTGATCCTGAAACAATGGCGAGATTCTAGGTTCTCCAATCTTTCCACGATTCGTTTTGAAAGCCAAAATCTGGCAAAATTTGAAATGGAAAGATAAATACAGCTCTGCTGTTCAACTAACAAACAGGCAGGCATGCGCCGCCCTCTTCTCAATTCTAAAACCAGAGCTGCTCTTCCCTTGAGAAATCTGAAATTTAAAATGCACTCGTGCTGCGAAATTCTGCTTCGAGTGCTTTAGGCTATTTCCCTGGTCTAAGGCAAAGTCTCTTTGTAAAAGATAAAATAAAGGTCGGTAGACTTGGGGATAAAAATTTCCCGTCTTTGTAATTTGAGGTGATGGATGTATGTTATTGATGGTATTTGTCATTCGAGGCCACCTCGCACACAGGAGAGCAAGCCTCGGGGCGCAGCCGCCTCCGGGTCGCGGGCCAGCTTCAGGACAGCGCGGCGCGGCGCGGGGTGGACTGCACCCGGGGTCCCCCCCAGAGCCGGCTCGGGCTGAGCACTGGCCGGGGAAACCCGCGGGCTGCTGTTCCCCACCACGGACGCCGGCGGGGCAGCACTGGGCTCCCGCCGAGGTGGAGCGCTTCGTCTTCCCCGATGACCCCCACCCCGACCTCTCCCGCCCAGGCTCCCGCATGGATCCCGGGCGCGCTCTTCCCGGGTTCGCCGGTGCCTACTCCACTCGGGTGAGTACCTGCCCCGTAAGAAAGAATTCTGCCCCGTCCTTTCTCCGCTTCCCTTCCACGCCTAACAATCGCCTGCTCCGCCCGCCGATCCCGGACTTTCCCAGCTTCGCCACCTTGGGCTTCCCACCCCGCCCTCCCAGGAGCCCCGACAGCGCCTGGGGACCGGGGATCCGGCGCGGCTCCCGGGGCCCCAAGCGGACTCGCCCTTCCCTGCGGGCCCACCCCCGCACGGAAAGGGGCTGCGGGGAGAGGCTGAAGCCGGTACCTCGGGGTGAGCCGGCCGCTGTCGGCGTCTCGGCTCCCGGGAACCGGGCGAGCGCGGTCGCTCCTGCGCGCGGCGGCGGTGGCTGGAGGAGGAGACCTGGAAGATGGCAGTGGGGAGGAGGGGCAGGGAGCCGCAGGGGTGTTTGAGGTACCACAGGAACACGTGACTGCTCCCGCGACCCCCGAGACCCTGCTCCAGGGCGCCTGCTCCAGGGCGCCTGCTCTGAGCCCGCCTCTCCCGAAGCCCGGGCGGGGGCATCCCAACCCCTACTTTGCTAGCTGGGGCCCTGGGGCGGAGCGGCAGGCCCCCGGGATGGCCCTCCGTCGCCCTGGCCTCTGGTTCTCCACCGAGGCCAAGTTAACTTGGGGAACAGGAGTATTTCTGCCCGCTGTGGTCCCAGCCGGGGGAAGTGAACTCGGAGGAGTCTCGAGCTGGTGTGGGAGTGCGGGGGTATCTGTAAGGGTTTGGGGTCCCTGCGAAAAAGCTGCAAGGCCCAGGTTTTCTCTTTGTTTGGAAATAAAATAAAATAAAATAAAATAAAATAAAATAAAATAAAATAAAATAAAATAAAATAAAATAAAATAAAATAAAATAAAATAAAATCAAGACCAAAACAAAACATTACTCTTTCTTGCACCTTTACGGAGTGAGGAAGGGAGAAGTCTAGGCAGGAAGGTCGACCCGAACGGGTCAGGTGCTGGAAGGGGCCCGGGCGGTGCGCCTCGCAGAAGAGGAAGAGGGGTCGCTCGCCTTCCCCAGGAGGAGTGGTGGGGCTGTGGGGGAGCGTGGGGTGGCCAGTGAGGCTGAGATGGAATGCACGCTTCTCGGACTATACCCAGTGACAAAAAGACGTCGAAGGGGTAAAGCGGGTTGTCATACATTTAAAAAGACAAAGAGAAAATAAAACTTGTTTTCCTGTTTCTCCTCCTGTGATGCTCATCCCCAGTGTTTCCTAATCTGTACTGCACAGGTTTGCCTTTTTTTTTTTTAAAGTCAGGAGGGGTGTGTGTGTGTGTGTGAGAGAGAGAGAGAGAGAGAGAGAGAGAGAGTGTGTGTGTGTGTGTGTGTGTGTGTGTGTGTGTGTGTCTTTGACCTGTGCATGAGAAAGGGGAGAAAGGGCGTATTTCTTGTGCGCTGTAGAACTGAGAACGATTAAGTGACAGTCACAGAGACGTGTGTGTGGCGATGAGTGCGGTCCTGTGGGGCTGGCGCTCTGTGCACTGGAGCGGTCTGTGTCCTTTGGGGGCAATGAGACTGGTACATCTAGTTCTAGGGGCAGCAAAGTGTCTGTTATCCAAAAAGTCAGACACAAATTGTTTTGCTTTTCTGCTGAATTGTAGCATACTCAGGGGATCTGTGTAGATTGCCCTCATATCAGCCAGATAAGCTTTTAAAAACCTCAAGTAAATCCAGTTCCTTGTTCATTCTTTTTCTTTTTGTTTCTGGAACACTAGCATATTCTCCCCCAAATTTTAACACAGTAGACAGTCTGGGCAGGCCAGTGGGATTCCGAAGTAGGTGAAGGGAGGAGGGATGGAAGTGTTAAGAAGGGATGATCAACGAGAAAGCAAAGCTTGGCTCTTCGACTTTCTTGATTCCAACATCTGTGCAGTTAATGCACAGCACGTTGTCCCCTAACTTTCCATCCTTCCATCCCTTTCCTGCACAGTTATAATACATACCAATGTCAAGTACACACTAGCTTTAAAACAACATTCAAAGGAGCCCCATTGTAACTAGCTTCCCAAACGCTTGCCTATGCTATAAGCTTTCGTATGGTAAAAACAAAGAGGGCTTTCATTATTTCTCTTCTACAGATTTTCTTGTACTCTGGATGATATGAATTTTTAGGATGATGTGATTGTTTTTAGAGTAAGAGACCAACATATCATTAAGATGAGGACTTTGATTAACCCACCATTTCCCTTCCCACCACATACACAAACATGAAGTCTAAAAGGGGAGTCAAAATTTCTTCTTTAACTGTACATTCGATGTACAAAGAGTCAACCAATTATTACTAAGGATTCCTGATGGATGGAGACTGGAGGTGGTGCACACACCGCACAGTGTGCTGGTGATGTGCTGTGGAACCGTACGCCTGAAACCTGTATAATTTTGTTAACCAGTGTCACCCCAATAAATTCAGTAATAAAAAAAAAGAACCATTTTTTGGGAAGAAGCCGTTTAAAAATTCCAACAATATGCTACATAAAGAAAAGATATGAAGATACATGTATTTTTATCTTCAAATTTCCCTAGAAGGGATTTAAGCCTAGTCATCATCACTCCTTGCAGAACATGATAATTTTGTTTCTGTTTTATGAAGTAACATTCAAGCAGGAAGAGTACTGCCTCTGGGAACAGAAATGGGAATGTCCACCTCTGCTCCAGCGTTTTTCCTACTCTGTGTTTATGAAATGCTCATTTGGGAAATTAACTTGGATTTTATGTGTGTTACAAAATTAAACTTGCTGTTTCCCAGTAGTCATGGTTCTTTATCAGTTATGAAAGACAGCTTATCTATTAAGGTTAAAGTTAAAATCACTGGGGACACCTAAGACAAATTATTGAATAATAAAACACTCTTCAAACAATGCCTGGAGTAACATTTTTCTGAAAAACATATCCGTTGTTTTTGTCAAAGTTATTAACAAGTATCATTTGTGGAGGAGGATGGTTACTAAAGTGTTCTGGTATAATCTCAAATGATAGATGGTCTTGAAATATTAGCTATAGGAATAATGGGGATAAACTAGAAAAAAGAGTATGATTTTATTTGATGCATTTTTTTCTCCAAGAATCTTTTTTTTTGTATTCATTAAAAGTAACGTTTCTTTACCCACTGCATCTATCATGGTCAAGTTAAATCCTTCATTCTTAAAACATGTAGAAAGGGCCATCTTTGTATGTTATCAAAGATCTTTTTATGATGCTCATTATTTCATTGATTTCTTTAGATTAGTAGTAGTTTGTCATATAATCAATAGTTAGGACTTAAACGAGGAACTAAGTTATAATTGTGAAATATGTACAATTTTGTTTTTATGAACAGCGGCTATTTTTAAAAAGTAAACCTAAGTTACTTGGGTGCATAGAGTCATTTCCCAGGCCAGTCAGTGATTGTTCTGAGGTCCTCAGGGAGCACTGTAAACATGTGATTGCCTTCTAAGTAGCATGCCACTGCAGCAAAACTTTATCTTTCCTTAAATAATTAAATATAAAGGAATGACTGATTTCCAGAGAGACTGTGCAGTTGTTTAAAAAAAAAAGTTTTTCATGTTAAAAATATACAAAACCATATGCGTGATACACATGTATATAGTTATACAATCACACGTATATTTGTATATGAGACACTTGTCAGAATACCTGGGTTGTGGTCAGGTTTTATTGCAAGTTAATGGTGTGTTTTTAGCCAAAGCACTCGATCTTTTTAGTCTTAGCTTTCTTTTTCTAAAAAATCGAAATGTTTTCACTAGCAGATCTTGAGCTCCTTTTTGAGCTCTGGATATCTATGACTTTATGCCATTAACAAGCATGCATTACAGGTATATGTGTGGGAAAGTAACCTTTTTCTATCTTGAGAAATATTTAATAGTCATAGAAATTGTTTGTCTCCTCTCCATATTAGGAAAAAGAAGAAAAGTATACTGTTGAGTTTCCCATTAATGCAGTCACATTCTTTTACTTGTACCTGTAATTGTATCATGCTATTTGATTCCTTCTTTTACAGAGTTGTGGGTGTCTTAGAGATTCACAAATTATTCTTTAGCTAATTTTATTATTTTTAAATTTTCAGTACAAAATATATAGAAGAAGAGAGCATGGATTCCTTAGGAAAAATAACATTCTATCGTATAAATCCATATTTAGGCTGTATATTCTCTTTTGTAGATCAAAACTCCTCACAAAAAGTAGCATTGTTGATAAGTCTCCCCCAATATTGTTTTTCCAAAATAAGTTTTCAGTTCTTAGCTAACTTTTCATGGTTACTGTATTTTTTGGACTATAAGATGCACTCCCCCTGCCAAATTTGGGGGTGCATCTTATAGTCTGAATGTAGCTTACCTGGCTGTTTACATTTACATTGGTGAAATACTATGTTATTTATGTTATTGAATATTTTACCACATTTTTTGCTTCAAATTTTTTTTCCCTATTTTCCTCCTCTGATACCTAGGTGCATCTTATGGGCTGGGGCATCTTACAGTCTGAAAAATATGGTAATTTTTAAAGATGTAGTGGTAAGTCTAATTATAACTTTATTTAAGTGCAAACGAAAGAGAAAGAGTTTATTTATCTATTTTTAGTATGTTGTTTTGAATAGTCTTTAAAAAGAATATTTAGAAGCCCTGGCTGGTGTAGCTCAGTAGATTGAGCACGGGCTGGGAACCAAGCGGTCCCGGTTCGATTCCCAGTCGGGGCACATGCCTGGGTTGCGTGCCAGGTCCCCGTGAGGGCCATGTGAGAGGCAACCACACATTGCTGTTTCTGTCCCTCTCTCCCTCCCTTCCCCTCTCTCTCTAAAAATAAATAAAAATAAAATCTTTAAAAAAATAAAATAAAAAAGAATATTTAGAGAACTTTTCAAAGCTTAAGCCTGGAATCAAAAAATGAGATGGTTGAATAATACCCTTTTCCAAAGTGCATCTGTTTCCATGTTCTTACTCTTACTATTCTCACAGGTAGTTCAGCTTTAAACATGTATTATTCAGCAGGTAGAAAAATATGTGAGATAGTTTCTCTACTAGGCATAGACATTTTCAAATGCAGTAAGCTCTATTATTTGAGTTTACACCTAATGGGAAGAAACAGAACCAACACATGATAAAATCTACAAATATAAGAAGAAACATCAAAAGGAGTACAGTAGTAAGCCTATAGATGTATAAAATATATACATGTATACCAGCGTTATGTGTATGTATACAAATAGCAATAATCAACCATAGCTAAAATGCCAAAGACATTTTTTAAATGTTTGAGGTGAACACCTGGTCTTGATTTGTGATGATCATAATTTATGTAATCCTACCTTATTTCTTGTTCTTCAGTCCTTCAACAACACTTTTTCACTATCTTATGGCATGGCAGACATTATTCTAGGCTTTAAGTTTAAAGAGTTGAAAAAAAATGGTCGCTGCCTTCCAGTGACCACAATAGAGTTGTAGGTCTGTGCAAATAAAAAATAAATTGCAATATAGTGTGATAAATTCCATGTTAGAAATATTCTTAGAGTTCTGTAGGAATAAAAATAAGACAAACTCAGCTTATGAGGGGTCTGAGGAGATGGCAAGATATGAGAGGGCTTCATAATTGAGAAAATAGTTGCGCTAAAATGTGAGCAATTGGTGAGAGTTAAGCCAGTAGATGGGGTGGGGGACAGGCAAGTAAGAAGGGAGGAAATAGCAGGAAGGTGAGAGAGTGTGTAACATTCAGAGAAGTGCATGGAATTCACTGTGACTGAAATGTGTGGGAAGTGGTGGAGGATGATACTAAAAATGTTGGTTAAAAAGGATAGTGTATTGTATTTGAAGGATTTGGAGAGCAACAGACAATTTTAGCTAGGGGATGATATGACTGCATTGCTGTGAAAACAGCTAGTGGCAGAGGGATCATTTAGTAAGAGAAAGAATTAGAACTTGATGGATGTGAAGGAACACGTTTGAGACGTATTTAGGGAGTAAGATGAATGGCAACCTGTGTCCAGTTGAATCTAAGAGTGTGAGAGAGGGACATACTGGGGACAATTCTTCGATTGGGGCTTGGGGATACAGATCATGATAATAATGGTGATCCAGCCCACTATCTGAGCAGCACATTTCCAAGGAAATGTGAGAGAGATCTGAACTTTAGAGATTTAGGATTAGGAGCATACAAGTATGTGATTGATGACAGAAGTTGTAATTATGCATTAAGAGTGAAAAAAAGGAGAAGATTAAGAATGAAATCCCCAGTAATTTGGGCAATTCAGGGTCGCTCAATGAGGAGACAGGACTACAAAAGGCAGTACTACACAAACTTTATTTGGGTGGTCTTGGACAGGGTTGCATGACAGGGAAAGTTTCTCCCAGCAAGACCTTCCAGAGACTACAGTGTGGGGCTACCACCAGAAGGGGGATAGGATAGGGAATTCTTAGAAGAGGAGGGGAAAATAGAGAGGGGGCTAACGTATCTAGGTGAAATCACTCAACAGCAAGGTGGGTAGATTTGGTTCCGATTGCTCCAAAGGGCAGCAGCAGATTGGTGTCTTTTATGGCTACAGGAATTGTCTTATCTTCGGGTATGTAAAGTAGCTAGGCTCTAACTGGCTAAATATATATTTATTTGGACTGCACTGAAAGCAATTAGATGTGTGAGAATTGTTTGAGCTTGGTGCTGTCTGGCTTTGGGCCAATAGTCTGAGCCTGCTGTGAAGAAGTAAACAATATGAGGACCATTTTAGGCCAATACACAGATGCCATCTCTGTCCTGTTTATAACAGGACTCAAGGAAGAAAAACACAGAAGTGGTAGATGGAGACATTTGATCCTGGGTAGAAAACAGGAACAACAGCCACTAAGGTAGAGAAGTCTCTAGTGCGGAGTAGTAAAGTGTAGAAAGAAAAGAAGATACCAGGAGGATAGGATGGTAAGAGAGGGTACTGCAGCATAAAGAACGAGTGGAATAAAGTCTGAATTGTGTCCACTGGCCTTAGTCATTGATGTCCCAGACAGAAGTAGTTTCAGGTGGGCCATATTTGAGGAGCAAATGATAGGACAATAAACGTACCTTGTTCTTGGAGAAGATACCAGGAAAGAGAAGACAGCCAGAGAAGCTATGACATGAATGAGGGAGTTTCAACAAAAAACAAGTGAGCAATTTTAGTTTTGTTTTTATTTTAGTGTTCAGCCAAGAATACTGAATTATTGAATAAACAGGTGTTATAGCTATGTTATTGTTGTTTAACAAACCTCCCCAAACTTAGTAGAATAAAACAATATGGATTTTTATGCTCATAGATTGAAAGAGTGAGCACAATGGTGATGGCTTGTTTCTGTCACATGATGTTTGGGATGCCATCTGGGAAAACCCAGTGGGTTAAAGTGAATCCAAGTATGGGGGCTGAAGCAGTTGTACCAGAGGATTGCTGCCCAATCAAAGGATGTGAAGGTTAGGGAAGATACCCTATGGCTTAGATTCACTGTGGCTTAGATTCACTTTAGAGGGAAGGAGGAGTCCATTGAGACTGAGGGTATGAGGTAGGAGGCTGGAGGGGAGTGGTGACAATTTGAAATACCTTCTCAGAGGAGAGGGATGGGGAGTCACCTGAGCCCAAGAATTTCAAGGTAATATTTAAGGCTCACCTAAGGTTTTGAAATTGTAGTTGCAATACTCTGTGCAACTTCATGTACATGCTATGCTAGCAGGGAGCAGTAGCTAAGTAGTTTCCTGGTTGAGAAGAGTCAGATTATACCACATCCCACCCTTGGATATTTATGCTCTTTCTAGATTTGTATATGGATATTTATGCTCTTTCTAGATTTGTATATCTTGGGAAAGTAAAGCAACAGCTAGACCTTAAACAAAGGAATGAAGAAAGGATACTTGCCTGAGCAAAGTGACACCTGGGAACACTTTGTACCACTTATGTGCCTGTTTGTGGTATTTTCTAGGTGCACATAAGGAATCTTTTACTGTCTTTGGGAGAAATGACCCTATCTCAGGAAGTGCTGTGTTGTGAAGGGGTCTGATGCTAAGCCTGAGATTCCAGAAGTGGGGGTGGGGAGGGGCGTGGGAGTGGGCAAGCTGAACAGTGAGAGATGCTTGTCACAGGCGATGGAAGGTTCCGTGGCAGCACTCATACTTTTCCTTCTCCACAGCCATTCTTACTCCAAGTGTCGGAAAAGAGATATGAAGGGAATAGTAATAATTATTAAAAAAAAAAAAACCAACAACAGTAAAAATGCCCAAGGTCTCTTCATTAGGCATGCAACAAATAAAAAAGGCTACACTTTCGTAAAATAGCATATACTTTTGTTGAATATCTAAAAGTTGTCTGACAAGATGAGATCTACAGGAAAATGTTTGGATATTCACTAAATAATTTTTGAGATCCTAGTCCTCTAGAGACTTATTCTGATCGTTTTGAAACAAGTGCTCTAAATGTGTAGCCTATATAACCAGCCAAATGAGAACTTTCTTGAGATTCTTATTTCAAATCAAGAACAAACCCATAAGGAGCATTTGGTGTCTTCTGCTCTAGGAAGTTAATTGAATTGTTTGTTTATATACTTGTATACTAAGATTTTAACTAAATTGTTATTTCTTTCTGCTAGTTAATTCTCTCAGAAAGACAATTGAATTGAGTGACTGTATTGACTATTTGTACAAAGCAATTTAGTTAAACTCTTTACCAACTACATCTCACAGATTCTAAGATGAGGGTTTTTTTATTTAACACTTTAATACGCTACATTTGAGATTCATTTACAATTAATTGTATGTCATTGTTTTACTGGAAGCATCTTTTTCTTTCTTGTTGGTGGGTAAAATAACATTGCAACTTGCAATTTATGGCATTGTAGATTTAAAGAAAGGCAGTAGGAAAGTCAGAGAAAGAAGGAAAAAGTGGGACCTAATTAATTCATAGAATGTGAACTGATTCACCAACATGCGGCATAGTAAGTTTGACCCCAGTGGAATTTCTCCATTATCAGTGTCATCTACATTCCAGTTTTCCAGTTATATGTTCAGTTATAGTAGTGTTAATGACTGTCAAGATTTTTCTGAATGACAATTTGTTGTAATTTTCTTGTATCAGGTCCTAGTAGCATTTCAGAAACCTTAACCTTCCAGCAGAAATTTACCAGGAGATCAATAAAGTAATTACAGTGGATAAGTTATTGTACCAAGTATAGTGACACACTTTTATCTAGACAGTTATTGGATCATGGAATTTAAAGAGTACACCCATAAAAATGCTCCACTTTTAAAAGATAAAACTAAGGTCTACACAGATTCAATAGTAGATTCTATCTCTCTGTTTAAATGACAGAACAAGATGGCTTTCCCAAGAGAACATGAGAAAAGGTCACTGATTTAATTCTCCTAGTCTTGGTTCATAGGTTCGGCTGTTCTGAAATTTCAGAAGGAAATACACAAAAATGCAAAAAATTTTCTCTCCCTAGCAAAGGTTTTTATCTAGTTTGAATCCCAAATAAGAAAGTATGTGACTGACCACTTAAGAGTAGAAAAAGAAATGATCTTTACTTAATTCATAACTTCTCTTCAATACATCTTTTGAGGAATGCAGATTACTCTTGGACACTTGTCTTCTGAGGAACTCGGACGACTTTATTTCATACTTTCCAAGATTACGTTATAAGATCTTATATTTAGTGATCATACTATGCTTTATATTTCTATTTTACACTTTGAAGGAGTACTTAGTAAGTGGTATTCTAAAGAATTAAATAATTTTACTGTTGCAAAATTATTTCTCCCTGTACCACAAAATTTGACATAGAAAAAGTCTTAGAGACCATTGATCTTTCCAAGATTGGTATTGGATATGACTATATCAAGAATTCAGCTTTATAGATTTGCCTTGGTGGGGATACTTTATAAAATTTAAGTTCGTAAGATGACAAAATACAGTGGCCACAGTAGTTCATGCATTCTTGCAGACATGCCTTTATTAGCATTCTTGGAAAATACAGAAAGTAATGTCCAACCTTTTGGCGTCTCTGGGCCACACTAGAAGAAAAAGAGTTGTCTTGGGCCACACATTAATTGCACAAACACTAACAAGAAGTGATGAGCAAAAAAAAAAAAAAAAAAAAAAAAAGATTTCCAGTAAATTTAGATTCTATGTTGGACTGCATTAGAGCCATCCTGTGCCGCATGTGACCTGCAGGACATGGGTTGGACACTCTTTTTGAATGTGTCCAAATTATGTTCTCAAGTCCAAAATATTTGCTGATATAGCAAAAATGTTTAATAAGATGTGTTCTTCATAAAGAATTAAATTATTTCACTTGTAATTCTTGCAGCAGGCCATAAATAGCCAACTTGATGATTAAAACCTTGGAATAAACTTGCTTCTAAGAACAATATGTGACTTAGACAAATAGAGAGGACACATAAATGAGTAACTACTGTTTAAAAGAATTGAAATTCCTAAATTATGCCTTAATTTTCATCCTTGGTAAGAAAAAAGAGAAAAAGAAAAAATATATTCTATTTTACTATATAACTATTGATGGGACACTATTAAATATATGCTTATGTCCATTATTATAGTAATAGTACATTTATTACACAATCATGTTTTAATTTTTGATCATATCCCTTTCCAATTATATAAAAATGTCTAATAACAAATGTCAATGAAAGAGCTTTCCTGCAATAAAACAGGAGAGATTGTGTGCATTACTGACTATACAAATAAGTGAGCTGTGGCTTATATTGAGGTTTAAATGTTTATTAAGCTGAACAACCAGGAAAAGAAAACATTTAACAATGTAAATTTGAGGCAATTATATTTGTCTTGGAATTTTGTTTTGTTTTTTTAGTTTTGAAGATAGATGTTGATTACATAGTTGTTATGTAATAAAACCTTTACATATCCTAGGTAGTGCCCTATATCTTTATTAGGAAGGCTTTATTTTTTGGCAGTTCGATTTAGAAGAAGTCTTATTCACCTACATCAGTAAATAATTGTGTGTGTGTGTGTGTGTGTGAATTACACAACTTTGGCTTTTCAAAGTAGACTGGAACTATGTGAAAGATCTGAGATCAGCAGATCATTCATTAGCCTGAGTCATCCGGCATCATGATGGTTTTGCATCAATGGTCTGCGTACCTTCTGCTCTTTTCTTCATAATGTTCAGTACAGTAGTAGAGTAGGCACCGAGGAAATGTCATGGACTCTCTTTGACCACCAGGAAAATGTTCTGTTCATCGTGCTCCCCTTGAAAAAAGAAAAAAAAAGAAAAGAAAAGAAAAGCAACCAGGCGCTGGGAACAAATCTGACTCAATGCATTTTCTCAGTGAAAAGAAAGGAGGACTAAAAGGCCAGGCTCTCCATGCGACTCGCTTTGGTTTTTCAAAGGTCTTCTCTTTAGTTTTCAAACGAGAGGGAAAAAAAAGTCGGCACCACCACCAACAACAAAATATTGGAACATCACAAGAGAGAAAGCAAGAAACATATAGTGGCATTTGTCTCTGTGAATTCCTTCTCTTCCCATAAACTACAGCCCCTTCCATTCTGGAGCAGGGCTTGCGCTCCAGGTTTGCGGAGCGGTAGAGCTTCGGCCACAAGGTGGCAGTGACCTGCAAACAAAGAACGCAGTGGCACCGACTTTTCGGAGCCCTGCAAAATTGCTGCCTTCGGGGAGTCACGGACGGTGCGGAGGAGCGCTTACTTTCCTCTGCATCGTGAGTCTGTGTCTAACAGCGTGCGTCCGTGTCTAAGAATGTGTCGATTTAATTGCCTTTCTTCCCAGAATGGCTAGACAACGCACCCCCGAGGTGCACAGCCTAGGAGAGGTGTTTGTGGGGGGACCTCCGGGCGCGACTCTTGGGGCGCATCACGTGATCCGGGGATGAGGTGGAGTTCGGCTTTAAGGGGCGTCTCTGCTTATCTTCATCAATCTTTAGAGTGTGAACGCGAGAAATACCAGCGGTTCTTTTCTCCTCTCCCTGCTCCCTTCCGAGGCCATCCTTCCTGCTTCACTAAACGGGGGCGAAAAAGACAAATCCAACGGAGGGTAAGTTGCAAGTTTACACCTTGTGAGGGAGTTTTAAGAAATTACTCATTGATGGAGTGAAGGATGAGACAGGAAGAAAAAAACACACGAGAGCCCGAAACTGGCGCTGGGGGACTGAGGTGGGACGAGCAGTCAGCCTTTCTGTTCAGGTCCCCGTGGCGGTAGGTCGCGATCGGATGGTTCCGGGACTCCAGCCTAGGGGTGTGGGGACATTGGTGACCGGGACCTGCCGCATCCGCACGCCCGGCTCTGCGAGGATTTCTGGACGGGATCCGAGTTCTCCTCGCCTAAGAAAGCCGAGGGGTGGGCAGGTGCCCTAGTTTGTCTGCCTCTCACCTTGCTCATCTGCCGCATTTTTCTAGAGCTGGCTGGAGCCTCTGCCCGGGGGTGACTGACTGGAGTTTTCGCGGAGGAACCAGTACTGGGATGGTCTGGGGAGGGGGTGCTCGGCGGGTCGTTGGCGTTCAGTCCCCTCTCTCCGCACAGGTCAGGCGGAGGTCCCGGCTAGTCCCCGAGGCCGCGGACCCCAGCGCAGATGGGGCCTCTTGGGACACTTGTGGGTCCCCGGCTGGGCTGGAATCGAGCCCCATCCCCCCTCCCGCCCACACACCCCCCTCCGTGCTGGGCCCTCCTAGTCTGTCGCTGCGCCCTGGTGGATACCCTGAGCCCTCTACCCCTATTCCCCAGTTTTAATCATCTAACTCTTTAGCTTCTTTTAGAACCGTGATGTTGCCAGCTAGTCTGGTTTAGAGGATTGGGCTGAGGTGGAGGTGGTTTCATAGTCTTCCCGTGGTCTCCAGGTAGAGTGGAGAGAGGCGAATGCGCTAAGGACTGATTTTGAAACAAAACGAACTGACCGTGTTTGGCCTCTGCTTGTTTGTTTTCGGTTGGTTTGGATGGTTTTCCATTTTGCCAGTCTCTCATCATCATAGGTAGAGATGTTCCCTAATGGATGAGTGGCAAGTGTGTGTGTGTTGGGAGGTGGGGAGGTGTTAGGAATGAGGCAAATTTGGGCCAATTCACCTAGTTACACAATATAAAAACGGTGGGCGCCTGAGCGTGCTGCACAGTAAAATCCTAGGGGAGGGCAGAAAGAGTGTGATTTGACTTTTTTTTTAAGTGCTCTCAGATATGCCATGTCCACCTGGATCCTAGGAGAAAGCATAAGTTGCTAAGTGGCATGCATGCACCGGTAAGTGCAGAGCTTGTCTGTCACTCTCTGCTTGGACAGAATGGAGAAACGGTAGCTGACAGTTCCAAGACTCCAGGCTGCCTCCCTGGTGAAGCAAGACAGAGCAGAAAGCTATCCAGCCCAGTTTCCCACCCATGACTACAGATCAGAGCTTCTGTGGGAGTGACTCTGACTGTATCAGCCTTCCTTAGTGTTTTAAGGCAGCTGTCTGTTGAACAAGCCCTCCTTGGAGAGGAAGGAACCAGGAATATGCAACTCATGGAGATAAACTCACAGTAACTTTGGGAGGCTGCATGTACCAAGGCTCATATTTCTTTTCCAAAGGAAATGAGGTGAACAGCCAATTCTGAGTATATAACATTTTTTTATCTGCAGGAGGCTATGAAATACAGAAGCAATATTTTCAAGTAGTAACAGCACTAAAGCAGCGAGTGGTGAAAGGCCAGTGTTCTAATTGGAAAGGAGAAAGAAATGTCCTTTTGGAAAGGGGCTAATTTCCCAGCTGGTGATGTGTGCAGTGTCTCTGTTTTGTCTATAAATGCATGTGACAGCGATAATGAGATTTAACGATCTTTAATTTTTGCGGTGTCTGTAGTTGCATGCCCTATTTTAGAAATATATATTGGAATAATAAATAATTTTTATAAAGATAATGCATGTAAATTCTTTCCCTCTTATTATTGTTGCTTTCTAGCAATTACTCTGTCTTGAAATTATACTAACGTAGGCTGAAAATATATACATTTTACCCCATGGGGAACTGTTTTATCCAACTAGAATGATTACCCAACGATACACTTAGCAAAGGATGCTTGCAAATACTTAAAAAAAAATAGTTCACATTTTCTCTATACCTGAGTTAACTCCTTAGTAGGAACACTGCTGTTCCTCACAGGAAATGTCTACCATATATAATTTCAAAGGTATTAGAGTTGAAGCATATTTACCTAAACTCACCTATTAGAAGTCTATCTTTGTAGCCCATACATTTTAATAATTTAATACATATTTGCATTAATTTCCATATATATTGAATTTTGTCAAAGTCGGTGCATATAAAATTTCCATTTTTTCTTTCCATTGCACCTTTGGTCTGCACCTTCATTATCTCTCGCTTGGACTAATGCAATAACCTCTTAATGGATCTCCCTACTTCTTTTCTTCCCTATTCTTAAGTCTGTTGAAAACAGCAGCTAGAGTGAAAATTTTAAAACAAGTCATGTAACTACATGCCTTTACCAAAGACTCTCCAGTGACTCCTCATCTTTCTCAGAGGAAAAAGTCAAAGACTGGTCCATAGAATAGGGCCCTACAGAGTCTGCCCCTCCTCTGTTTACCATTTCCAATGCTGGTTCGCACATCAGGTACACTCCGCCCTTAGGGATTTTATATTCTGTCCACTTGGGATGCAGTCCCTGAGATGTCCGCATGGCCTCCTCCCTCACCACCCTCATGTGTTAACTCATATGCCCTCAGGCAGCCAGAGGCCTTTTCTACCACCCAGGAATAAAGTGCGGCTCCTAACAATCCTGGTTCCCCTTCCCTGCTTTAGTTCTCTCCATAGCACTTACTATCATCCGGCGTACTCTTTTATTCATTTATGTGTTTCTCCTCTCCCAAGACTGGAAACTCAATGAGCATGTCACAACTGTCTCCACTAACACCATGCCTGACACAAAATAAGTGTTCAGTAAGCATTTATAGGAAAAATGAATTTTTTTCATGAAACAATTTCTTTTTTAACTCAAAGTGGAACATTTTTTCCCTATATACCTGACCTAATAGCAAATCTATTAAATTAGTACCCACTTAGCATGTAAAAGGACTAGGATGGAATTCAGCTACTGATGGTAAGACTAACTCATGGAAGAACCTGCTATTCCAACCACACATCTACTATGTCACGTTTTCATTCTAAATCTAATATTTGTAAGGTACTATGAGGTATACGCAGTACCTAATTTAAAGAGGTTATATGAAAATTGAGAGGAGCCAGTTAAGGATGTGAGGGACTAAATGGTGCTTTGAAAAATGGGTAGAAGTTGCACTGGTGATGAGAGAGAACACCCGCAAGAAGAAATGTCAGGGGTGAAGGTGCAGATGTTAAAACAGGCCAAGTGCACAGGTGGACTGTGAAGGGATTGGCCTACTTGGAACAGAGTGTTCACAATGGGGTCATCAGAGCACAGAGTGAAAGGCAGAAGAAAGCATAATGTGGAGGTCTTCAAGCGTCAGGCTGAGACATGTAGTCAATAGTCCAAATCTCATACCTGGGTATTTATTCACCTGGTGGTAACTGGTGACAGGGAGCCATGAGAAGTCACAGGACAAAGAGGACATACTTTCCTATTCAGCTATTTTTACTCTTAATACAGAGGAAAAACTCACAATTATCTGGTAAGTATCATGGTAACAACTTGCCTATGAAGCATGATGCAGAGTTTTCTTGAATTCCTAAGTGAGAAATTTCCAAAGACCTTTTAGATTACTTGTTTCTTCAAGACTTGTTTTCAGAAACTTAGAGGCATAGATCATTCTCCCTGCCTTTGGTATTCTTGAGAGAAAAAGTGGGATTACCATGGAAGTTTAGGGGTCACTACAGTATGTTGCATAGAGGAGAGGAGAGCTATATTTCTAATAACGTTCACATCAGAAATCATTCCACTACCATTCCCAGTCTTGATACTTTTGTTCTCACTTAATGTTAGGAACCTTTATTTTATTTTTTGTTTTATAAATTCAAGTTTTGGTTGTATAATAAAAAGCAGTTTACATTCTAGAAAGCAAAAACATTCAAGGAGAGTTTCATTAGAGACACCACTTAAAAAGCAAACACATTGTTGGTTCATTATCTCCTTTTCTCCTTTTCAATGGAAGTAAATCCACATGATCTCCTTTATTGTTCTCAAGAAAGAAAGAAATGAAATTCCCTCTCTTAACATAGGAACAATGGCCTGATAATTAACATAAGTCTCATCTCATTTATTTACTTAGTAATCTAAGGTAAATCAGAGGTTTTTTAAAAAGGAGTTTTTAATCTTTACAAAACTATGGTCTGTGATTTGTTTTGTTGGTAAAAATGCTGTGAAAGATCAAAATTATGACCAAAATTAGATCCCTGCATTGTATCTGTATATATTTTAGAGAGGAGGGAGGATACTTATAAGAATAGAATCTCAGAAATCTTTTGAAAGTTTCTGACATATTAACAAACTTATATAATCTTACAGTCAGAAAGAGTTTCAGAGCTATCCTACACAAAGCAAGGACTCCTCGAAAGCTTTACATGTAGTGGTTATTAACTTTCTTGTATAGACACTTGCTAGATTTGCAGGCACTTCATTCCATTTGATTAAACGTTTATTCCTTGTAATGGTATGAATTTTTAAAAAATATAATATACTTCCTTTGGTTCTAACTTATGTAGTTAGACATAATATTCTAAACCTAGATTCCTACACCAGATGCTATCCACTCAAAGATAAAAAGACATCTATTACCATCCCTGTTAAGTTTTTTCTGGATTAAATATCTTCTATTCCTTCAACAGCCCTTCATATGACAGTTTCTTGATGTTTCATTGTATTAATCATTTCCTTCTCAATACATTTGCGTTAAATAGTATCTGCCTTAAAGAGCAGTTCAGTGTATGATGGAGCTATTATTACAACTTGACCTTTATAAGAGTCCTTTCATTTCTATAGTAAGAGAAAGGATTAGTTAGTTTTGTTTTTGTTGCATTGTTGCTTTGCTTGTTTCATATATGTTTCTTATGTTTTAAGCTGCACATTAAGTTTTTTGTTATACATTCATATTCTTACAGTGTTTAGAAATGTGCTGATAGTACTGTTTATATAAGACCTTGAACATGAGATTTACATACACTTTACTAATTTACAGACCACTATGTTTGTGTAAACAAGCCCAATGAAAAATCTTGAGATTTTTTCAAATGTTTACACTGTTTCTGCTATTTTAAAAATATGTTTATACAGATTTCATTTTGTTTGTCTTCAATTTAAACAGTACTATGAGTCAGAATTCATTTTGCCTGCCCTCAATAAAATTAGTAATGCAATTGGTCATTTTCTCTTTACAGATTGTTCAGTTCAAAGAAAGGAAGAATTCAGAGTAATTTTGATAAGTGGATGCCAATATGGGGAATAAGAATAAGCTGAACATGTGACCTGCTTTGAAGAAGCATACCATCCATTTGTCTAAAGTAATCTATAACAACCAAAGCAATCAAAATGGATTTAACAATATTTTCCCAGGTTGAAAATCATTCAATCTACTATAATTTTTCAAAAAATAATTCCCAGTTTTGGGCTTTTGAAAATCATTGTCACCTGCCCTTGGCCATGATATTTATATTAGCTCTAGCTTACGGAGCTGTGATAATTCTTGGGGTCACTGGAAACTTGGCCTTGATCATAATCATCTTGAAACAAAAAGAGATGAGAAATGTTACCAACATCCTGATAGTGAACCTCTCCTTCTCAGACTTGCTCGTTGCCATCATGTGTCTCCCCTTCACATTTGTCTACACCATAATGGACCACTGGGTTTTCGGCGAAGCAATGTGCAAATTGAATCCTTTTGTGCAGTGTGTTTCTATCACTGTGTCCATTTTCTCTCTGGTTCTCATTGCTGTGGAACGACATCAGCTGATCATCAACCCACGAGGCTGGAGACCAAATAATAGACACGCTTACATAGCTATTGCTGTCATTTGGCTCCTTGCTGTGGCTTCTTCTTTACCCTTCCTGATCTATCAAGTGTTGACTGATGAACCGCTCCAGAATGTCACACTCGATGGGTTCAAGGACAAATATGTATGCTTTGATAAATTCCCATCGGACTCTCATAGGCTGTCTTACACCACTCTTCTCTTGGTGCTGCAGTATTTCGGCCCGCTCTGTTTTATATTTATTTGTTACTTCAAGGTAAGAAAACTCCTCTCTCCTCCCACCATTTCCATTTTTACCTTCTTTCCAAAGAATTCTTCATTAAATGATTGGTTCTATTGGTCATATTCGTGCTCACTTTTTCCCCCTTTTCTCTATAGATATATATACGCTTAAAAAGAAGGAACAACATGATGGACAAGATGAGAGACAATAAGTACAGGTCCAGTGAAACCAAAAGGATCAACATCATGCTGCTGTCCATTGTGGTAGCGTTTGCCGTCTGCTGGCTGCCTCTTACCATCTTTAACACCGTGTTCGACTGGAACCATCACATCAT
Source organism: Micronycteris hirsuta (assembly GCA_004026765.1). NCBI lineage: Eukaryota > Metazoa > Chordata > Mammalia > Chiroptera > Phyllostomidae > Micronycteris > Micronycteris hirsuta. Next base: position 35,916 of record PVJI01016458.1, read on the forward strand.
TTCTATGTGCAACCACAACCTCTTCTTCCTGCTCTGCCACCTCACGGCGATGATATCCACCTGCGTCAACCCCATATTTTATGGATTCCTGAACAAAAACTTCCAGAGAGATTTGCAGTTCTTCTTTAACTTCTGTGATTTCAGGTCACGGGACGATGATTATGAGACAATAGCCATGTCTACCATGCACACAGACGTTTCTAAGACTTCTCTGAAGCAAGCAAGCCCAGTCGCATTTAAAAAAATTAACAACAGCGATAATGATCTGAAGCTGCTGTAGCACGTGGTCCCAGTTGACATCTGTTTCAAAAAAGCACAACCTGCAGCGTACTTTCCCTACCTGTTCAACCAAGGAATGGGGTTGAAATCACTGAAGGAAGACCAAGATTTTACTGTCTTGCTTTCCACTGCTTTTGTTATAACTGTCATAATTACATTTGCAACAAGATGTATGGGCTTTGGAATCTTCTGGCAATAGTTTTGACCAGACATCTTTAAATGCTTTTTGTAAATGTATGCATATATTATAGAAGTTTTTTATATTGTATTTATTGGAATGAAATTTCTTTGAAGCGTTACTATTAATGACTTTAGAAGCACTACACCTGACACTCTAATTAGATTGAGCCATGCTTAGTGACAATTAGATTGTCACTAGATTGAGTGATCTCGATGTAACTAACTATTGTCATTGTTTCCATCTGTTACAGAGGTGACAACCTGCAAATAGCATCTAGGATGTGGGGTTAAAAGAGAGTCTGTGTCTTGAATACCTATTGTCCAAAGTCATCCAGGAGTGATTACCATTTTTAAAAAAATTTAGGATAGGATTTAATTTGCTTCTAAGTGATTATCACTTATGATAAAAATGCATAAAAATATAAATATTTCTCAGCTGTGAATGCCAGGGGGATTGAGCCACCCACAAGAATTAAGTGGCAAAACAGTTCCCTAATTTCAAAACTATTTTGGTATCCGACAACCAAAGGATTTCAAAGTAATTACTTTAATAATTAAATTGATAATGCTGCAAATAGTTGAATTACATTTATTTCAATTGATGGGCAAGAGGTTTTCCATTCTTCACAAACTGTTCAGTGTTTGTCAAGTTTTCTAGCATAAATATACTTGCAATTTCCAGCTTACAATATATAAAAACACTAAGTGTATTTTCCATACATCAGTGCCTATATAGTAACTAATTTTTAAGTTGTCGGTGTCTTTCAAAAAAGGACACCAAGGTACAATGTTAAAAGAATGTTCATCCTGGCCAGCAGGGATCAATACCTAAAAACTGAAACACTTCACATAGCCCATGTTAACCTATATAAACTGTACCTTGTGGAGTCTTTTAAATAATGTATTATATAGAGTCCTGAGTAGTCATGTCGTGTTAATATACTGTTTCCTGTACCCTGTAATCGTGATTGAACCTCAGAATCATTTGAAGAAAAGATATTTTAAAGAACAAGACATATCTTTGACGTAGTATATACACAAAGTATTAAATGTGTTGATTTTAGAAGGTTAGACATTTTCTTTATTAAAATTGTGTTTGCTTTTTCTGAGTCTCTCGTGTCTCTCTGCAGCTTCATTTTCTTTTCTTCTTTCTTCCTGTTTCTCTGTCTTCCCTCCCATGGCGTTCCCACAGCACCCTGTGTCCGCTTGAGAAGGAAACATTTTCCGCCCTGTGGTAAAACTCTCGGCGGCCCAGTCTTCTTCCTTTGCCTCTTGAAGCTTCTTGAAGGCAGGAGCAGTTTTACATGATTCTATGTGCCCAGTGTATTTAGCACAGTGCCCGGTCCTTAGAAGTTTTAAAATTATAGATTTCTGAAAACGAATGAATAAAAACTGACTGAACTTCCTTGTCTCTCATTTATGAGCAGACTGACTTCATATCCTGACATTTTCTGGGACTCCTGCTCCTAAGTTGATCTCTACCAAGGAGATGTTTTTTCTTTTTTGTGTTCTTTTTTTCCTCCTAAACTAAGCAAAAGGGACCTTGTAGATTTTAGAAACTTGCATGATTTGTCTTATAAATCAAGCAAATATCAAACTTTTAACATTGAATGTGAACATGAATTTGAATTACAGCCTAAGCATGGCTTTTTTAACTGAACAAGAAAAAAATTCTAAAACCAAGTTTTAATATAGATGGGAAAATATCATTTTCCTTTTTACCAAAACCTGGAATTTTAAACTACTTAATGTTTTTCTGCTTTGAAGGTCTAATGGGAAATGTTGTCTTTCTTTACTTAGGTGCTATAGAAACAAATCACCACTTGAGAAAAGCCTTGAA